>JAPYYQ010000153.1:0-99047 GCA_030522585.1 Anagyrus pseudococci | reverse complement strand
TTGTAACATTGGAAGTATATCCGAGCAATGCTATTTGGATATAGCAATTTTTACAATAGTAGGTTGTAATTTTTACTAGAAATTTTTCTCAGTGTATAATTATTTTACAGATGGTAGTTAAAATCCTTCTGATCCGAAGATCAAGTTTCTCTACAAATATTTGCGCGAATCGAATCGCGCAGCGCAGTCAGGTTGAGATTCAGCGTCGACATTTTTATGGCTATATGTCGAGGCGCGCGCTCGTGTATACGTACACATGCTGACCAGAAGCTTTTCTCGAAGCGTCGAGCTCTGTCGTCGGCGACGACGTGACTTCCTATTGTCGACGTCGACTCTCGCTCGCGGAAGAGAAACGTGAGCGATGTGAGCAATTGCGCTTGGTTAGCCAGCGCGCAACTGCCCGAATGGTATTTCGTGGACGCTTCTGCTACATTATAAATCGACTCGTGTCTTGCCAAACAAGAAAGAACTAGAGAGAAAGAAAGAGAGAGATTATTTTTTTCTCTTATTTTGTCTAATGACCAATGACTCATCTGTTAGTCTGACAATGAAGGGAATTAAAAACTACCATCAATGGGTCGAAAAGGAAATTTTGGCTAATGGAAAAAATAAAATTATATTTGAAACGGTACTAGCCTGACGACTTGAAAAAAGCAAAAGTTATGGCTGGCGGCGAGGGGGGGGGAGGGGGTCAGATGAGACGATGCGCCTAACACCTGCGGAATGCACGATTCGAGTATGTACCTCGCAAATGACGCCGGTACTGGCGCGTGAAAAGTGAAGGCCGCTGTAGGCGATGCAAAGAAGCTCGAGACGGTAAAGCAGCCGGAGTTGGAGAATATTCGCCTTTTTCACCTAACTAATTGCGCGGCGTTATGCGTCGATCGGCCTTGTAAACCGTATGTCTTACTGAGCAAGCGTTTTTTTGAACAAAGGGAGGCTCGCGTTAATTGTTCCGGCGAAACTGCGCGATCGTGTAAGCTCGCTCTCGTAGTTTTGTCGATTTTCTAAAGAAAAAAAGATATGAAAGTCATAAGCAGAGTAGGTTTGAGTTTTACATTACGCAAGGCCTGAAAACGTAGACCGGGAAAGTTCTCCTTCTCCGCCATCGAAGTTGATATTGATAATCGCAATGGTCCCTATAGGAGCGGCGACCGCCGCGTGAAAACTTTTCCGGCGCGGCAGCCGAAACTCGCACGCCCGTATACCTATATCGAGTGAAACGCGATTTCACCGCTCCTTCCTCCCCTACTCACTATACTATAGTAGTCAGACTCTTTCGCCTCTCGGGTTCGTTACACTTTTTAATTGTTCCTCAGCGAACGACGTTACGACTTCCATGAGAAACGCGTCTTCCCTTCCTTTCACACTTCCCAATGACTCTTTTTCTTTTGCTTTACGATTTCCCCTTTCAAGCATTTACTTTCCTATAGGCGTCGCCGAGTATTTTGAATAACCTCGACAAACAATAGCCTGCAGTTTACTTGCAGTATTTTCCTGTATCCCTAATACAAAGTTATTGTGTTGGAAGCGAAGTCATTTCGAGTGAACAATAAACTTTATTGTGCGATGATAAAAAGAAAAAAAAAGACAATACAGAAAAGTATCAGTACAGAAATGTAAAATAGCGAAAAAGGTAAAAATTTTGATCGAAGCAATGTTAGTTAAGTCTAGGTCGTTTTACGAAAAAGGCATCCCTAAAAAGCTCGAGTGATATTTATCAAAATTAATGTCTGGCTACAGATTGATGGTTAGATATCCGCGTCTTTGTACGTACCGTTGTCTTATTCTACTTGACTTTTAAAATCTGCTCAAACTTTTGCCTATACCTACTCCTTCGGCCACTTCATTGTCTTCGGCCTTTTAATTCCCTTTCCTCTCTCTGTTTCTCTTATTATTTTAAGACATCAAGCCTCACAAAAGCACTTGTTCGCACACTCACACGGGGTAGAGAGAATGGGCTAGTCTTCATAAAAAAACAGTAACAGCGACTACTGTAGCAACATGTAGAAAACTCACATTAATTATGTCTGGGAAAATAAAAACACATTAACGATATTTGAAAAAATAAAAAATAAAAATTTTAATTTCTCAAAGATTATATTAATCATAAAAATATTTACATAAGACAAGAGCAGTTGGCAGTGAATTTCTTAACGGATAAAACGTACCACGTGGGCGATTATTATCGTAAACATTAGCTGCTAAATCTTCGTAAATTAGGCACCGCTGGTGTACAAATAAATAAATTAAACATTCGACTAATCTTTATTAATAACGTTGTCTAGTCAAACATCGCAGAGGGCATAACAGCAGGATATTTATTGTCGACTGAACAGACGATAACTGTACACTTATAGTTAGGACTGTACAAACAATGGAGAATTCTCGTATTGGCCAATTAAGGTTTAGAAGAGGAGAGTAGCAGCAGCAATAGGATGTCATGAGCAGCGAGATGAGGTATCGATAGATACATTCGAATCAGGACATGTAGCTGGGTAGATTATTAGGATTTAAGCGCTTGCATATTTCGTCCTGGGTAAATTTGAGAAAGTTGTCGTACTGATCGGCCAGTCTGATGGCCAGTTGCTCGTCGTACTCCTGGCGAAGCCGCTCCTTTTGTTCGCCGAGCTTGCGCTCGACGATCGCGCAGAGATCGGAATAGGTGAAAAGTGGTTGCTCGTTGGCGCGAGCCCTGGCACTGCTCGTCCCGAGCTGTCGCTCTTGATGTGGCACGACGTTGTAGTGAGAAGCTCGAGCTTGTTCGACGTTGGCATTGCAATGGGCACTTGTCTCGCCGTCCAAGCTAATGTTGTAACTTGCCGAGGTCTTTTGCAGTTGCTGCTGGGCTTCGATCGCCATCGGTTGGATTAGCCGCGCCCGCTTGCTTGGAGAATAAGGATAGCCTGGCTCCAGCTCGAGTCTGCGCTTGAACGATGCCGCGACGGACATCCGTTCTCTCTGCCTGGGGCGGCGACTCTAAATACACCACTTTAAGCACACCTCTTTGTTTTTGTCACGAGTTTCGTTAATTCACGCTGCTTATCGAGC
Source organism: Anagyrus pseudococci (assembly GCA_030522585.1). Classification (NCBI taxonomy): domain Eukaryota; kingdom Metazoa; phylum Arthropoda; class Insecta; order Hymenoptera; family Encyrtidae; genus Anagyrus; species Anagyrus pseudococci. The sequence continues at coordinate 95,996 of JAPYYQ010000153.1, read as the reverse complement.
AGATTTTATATACTCTTCGTCAGATTTCTCGGCCAATTACAATTTTTCCAAAGTTTATTCGTTTGGCAGGAAAAACAGTGTTGATGTGGCGCTAATTCTGGTAGGCAGCTATAGATAATCGGAATTACAGCTAGCGAAGCTCGTGATCGACTAACATCTTCGCCATAAACCACATCGCAAGAGCTTCGAGCTCCTAGACTCATATTTGGTTGTTTACTTCGTTTGCGTAGAGCTCTTATTCGATACGCATGCTCCTCTTCTCGTCGCGCGACTTTATATTTTCATTTGAGTTTGCTTTTATCAACTGACACATGAAAATTATGACCCTTTAGTTGACAGTCAAAGTAATAATATACAGCTTGTGTGAAACAGTTAATATCGTAATCAGTCAAAGTTTTTAAATATTTTAATCAAATAACGATTCTTCGACGACTGATTAACGACTTACGCTAAGCTTATCGTACGCTAGACTCTACACTTGTACATTAAGGGCATGCCTTAGATCGGTGTAGATCCCTACACCGTAGAAAAAATTTGACAAATATGTGAATTCATGTCGAATACTGTAAAATACGAATATGTCGGTAACTATGGTTTTAGGATAGGACTAAGGCATGCCCTTAATGCACACCTATGCTCTGCAAATATTTGCCGACGACGACGATGACGACGACTACGCATGATAATCTTATCACTCCATTATATCAATAGATGCTTACTCTTTACAGATAAGACAGAACGCATTGTAATATTTGTCTTTCAGATTTGAATCTCCTCTAACTGGCTGATAATCATTCTTAAAATGCATTTTAACTAAAGTTTTACATTACTCATCGACTTACTATACTACTACTGTATTTTTCAGCGCACTGTAACAGTTTGAAAATTTGACATTAAATTTTATGTAAATGGAGAAATTTCACCGTACCTTCACCGTACTTTCGTCGTATAATCAAATGAGTAGTAGTATTAAAATTGGTTAGAAAGTAGGTTAGTAGTTCAGTTATTTACGGCAGTTATGCATATTTCGAATATTAATCTGTATTAGGCAAACAGCAATTCCAAATAAAGTACAATAGGATCATTGAGCATTGGGTGATGTAAATATTTAACTATATCGACAAGGAAAATATTAAAATAGCAATTACGGGGTAAAATAAGAAAGATACTAAGGCATAAAAAGTGACCTAAAGCTTTCCTTCCGGAGATCGCTAGCGTTGCTCGATTTGCGTGCAGGGCACGACAAGAGTATAGCACTTGCCATGTGCGTATAGCGTGAGCGTCTACTTAAAATGTACACAGTCGGCGAAGAGTCATCCTATGCATTGCTGCTGCGGCGAGCGCGAAGCCCTGACGGCGATCAGTTTCCCCGAGGCTCCGGCGACAGTTTCCCCTTCTCTTTTGCTTGGCCCTCTCTCCTTGCTCTCGGTCTTCCTACCGTCGCGAGGGAGCCCTCTCCCGCAGCGGATGCTGATTTCGCGATCGAACGAGAACGCCAGGAGGATGGATCTCGCGGTGAAATCGCGAAACGAGATAGAATGCCTAAGAGCGAGCCCCCTCCCCTCCTCTGCGTCGCGACTTTCGCGGAGGATCGGGCCGATCGCCGACTGCCTTCACTTTTCGCCTTTTGCCTCTTTACGGCTTTTTCATTTTTTTCCCCCATAGATAAATACCAGACACGTTCGTTTTTTTTTTTACCTTCATTTTATAGCTTTTTTTTCTTTTCCTATTTCTCATAAACTCACCATCATTTTTTTTATAATAATAATGATATTTAAATTTGTTTCCAATTGCCATGACTGTTTGCCGAGACAGCACTAATTGCAAAGTATAAAAGAAAAAGTGCTTTTTATAAGGAAAAAAAAAACAATAAAATGTAGCGCCAGTGGCGTAAATGTTTAATCAGGCTGGGAAATCGCAGCCCGGCAACAGGCTGCCATTAGTATACAGTATTAGAAATTGAAAATGCTTCCTCCGTTATTGCGACGGCAATGCTTCTCGACGCGAGAGAAAGTCAGATTCGATTGTTTGCGCAAAGAAGTGTGTAATCTAAAGCCGAAAGACGCGTGATCAGCTGAGCCCCTTAATCAGCCGAACCGTGTACTAAAGCAGCCGCACAGGCGCTGATCTAATAAGACTTGGGGTAATTCCATATCGTATTTCGCGAGATCCTCCGCGTTAATCTTCTCTCGCTTAGCTATTAAATGTAAACTTTCTACTTTGCAGATAGATATAGTTCCTAACGCCTCAAAAGGAACGTAAACAATAGCTGCTCGTTGAGTAAAGAGCAAAATAATTTTGATGTTCTCATAACTTTTTTGAAATCGTTAATATCGACGGGAATGAAACTTGATGTTTATAAATACCAGTGACGTAATCTGAGAAAAAGCAGAGAGGCGGCAGGCTGTCGTCGAGGCTCGATTGATTGTTTCTCTTGTCGATCGATCGATGTCTGTTAATACATTGGCGCGGCTAGGGCAAAAAGATTGCGATCATCCGCCGTTTACAGCCGGCTACACGAAAGATGAAAGTCGCGACGTATACGCGCGGGGAAAGTTGAAAAGTTCGACCTCAATGTGACCGGCTGCTGAGTTGACGAGAGTCGGTTTTTACTTATAATTAACAGCGATAACTGCTTTTCAGCTCGCCTGCTTGTGGCCAGCCAACGGCAAGAGCATCAATAAGCGCGTCTCTCTCTCTCTCTCTCCCTTGAACCGGTATATATATATATATATACAGCGGCAACGCGATAGCGTGCGACACGTGATTATTTGATAACCTTACTTAAGAACGGCGCCGTCGCAGCTGCCGAAGAAAACATGCGGCTGCTTTCTTAGTACGGGAGCGATGGAATCGTTGTAATTGCAACTTGAAATTAACGTTGAAGGCACGCAGGGACTGTGATGGCTTCTATTAAAAATTCACGAATGACTTTTTTAGGAAGGATTTTCAAAATGAATCCCGATGAATTGTAATGAGAAGGAATTCATGAGATAAGACACGATTGATCGGGACAATGTGTCGCGCTGTAAGGGGGACAAAGCAAAGGGCTAGCTGTACGGCGTTCGCTCAGTGTAGTGCTTGCATATTCGGCGAAGCAACGAAGCGTAATCCAACGAGGCCGATTGTTCGTAAAAGCATAATACAGAGAGAGAGAGAGAGAGAGAGAGAGAGAGAGAGAGAGAGAGAGAGAGTCCTGGTGTGCCGAGCAGAAAACAGAGGCTCAGCTGGGGAGGACGGGTGGAGGGTGGGGGGCGACTCTCGCCGGAGGTGCAATGCAATTTCCGAGTTCGTTGCACTTATATCGCGCGCGAACGACTGGTGTATGCGGCTTTGCTGATGCTATATACTCGGCTGCTCGGCTCGTCGAGTTTCCAATGGAACGCGTGAACATGCGCGCGCAACCACAATACACTCGTTGTGACGTTGTTCCTCCTCGAGTGCGCTGAGCAATAGCAGTAAGCACTCCCTCCCTCTCTATATTCCTATATCCCTGCCTCTCTCTCTCTTCCTGTCCCTCATGCCAAGAAATTAAGTTTATTGGTAGTTTTCTCTGGGTGCATGTTTGTCCAACTACACTGCCACCAATGCTACTGCTATACTCTTTTTTTCTGACTCATGATGGCTCTTTAGCTGTCATTGGCTGATTTTCGCCAGTGAACAAAGCTTGCCGAAGGTTTATTCATAGGGCGTATGCAAGAGCAAAAAGCTCCCTTGACGAGGATACAAGTCTAGCGCGTTGTAGGCTCTCTTTTAAATGGCTTCTCTTCGGACGACCAGAGACTCTGCTCGCGCCTCTTACTTCGGAGCGATCAAGAAAAGTGTGCTGCGAACGGACGGATTTAAATTGACAAGAGACGACGTGGGATAACGACAGCTGACCTCGACATTTTTAGCATTTCATGGAATTCCGGCGCTCGATCGGCGGTAATGTTTTCGCGCGTCGTGCGGTTTTCATCTAAACACCAAGGAGAGATTAAAGCATTCACCGCGTCTGTGCATCGTCGAAGGTGCGGAAGCTTGAACATCGGGCTTGAGCTTTGCCAGTACTGAGCTTTTTCGCTTGCACCGATAGCTTCCATCAGAGCATTTCTGCATAGAGTCCAAACGATCGTTTGTGACCGATTGTTAAAGAGGCCGCGCACGGCAAGTGCGCTCAGCATGCGTCTCTGTGTGTGTAGGTATACGTACGGCCCGATGCGTCGTCTTCGCGCTACAAACGCGCACGGCCAAGCGCGTCCTTGTCGCCCGTTTACGTAAGCCGCTCGCGAGCGGCGCTCGTAGAGACGGTTGCGCAAAAAGGAGACACGTCGCCATTCACTGCTCTAGTCGGCTCGAGACCGCTTCTGCTCGTGCTTCTAGCCTACTTGACAGGCACTGCCTTTCGACCGTGAAGCCCCAGCAAAATTTCTGACATACGACTGCAGTCCGATTGTGCTTTCCCTCTTTCTCTCCATCTCCTTTTACAGCTACTCCCTTTTCATTTACTCGACTGGCTAATCGTTGGGCTTCGGTTTAGCCAAGCTCAGCCGGCCACGGTGTCGATTTTAGACATTTTTTTTTTTTTTGTCAATTCCTTCATCTGTCCAATTGTCCCTTTATTTGATTATTTTTACTCGAGAAAATGTTAGCGCTATTGAGAAAGCTCGTCTTCAATAACAATGCTTTGTAAAATAGGTCAATGCGTATGGCCTAATTATAAGCAACTTAAATAATTAGGCCTAATTTGCAGTAGGCATTCGAGGCTGTACGTGCGAGTATTTGCATAATATCAAAAGAAATATTAAACCTGCTTAAACGACTAGCCCTAAAATTCCGTTAAATATGCCAATACCTGCTGCTCGTTATACTAGAGCAGCGTACATACTTTAACGCGCACATATTAACAAATAATGTGATAAATTAGAGAGGACCGCAGATGTAGAAATTATCATATAGTTTCCTCTGCTGCTCGCCCATAACTTGACTTTTATTAACACGTATGAATTTATGTCAAATTATAGATGCATTACATTGAAAAGATCATGCCACTAATAAATCTATTTTCCTTTCTGTTCTAGGTAAGTTTGCCGTTAACATACGTACACCGTTTCTTTATTGCGATCTGGGCAGATTGGAAACGTGACTCATCTAATATCTTGAAACATTACTCTGTGAGCATTATCCTATGTTATAGGCATTGTTTTTTTTTTGAAACTTTTCCTTTATTTGTAACGTAAGTAATTTTATTCTCTTTTTTTAATTAACTTTTTTTTTCGTTTAATTTATCGATCTGAACAGTGTGGTTTTACTTTATAAATTAATAATTTGACAATTATGTTGTCAAATTATTAATTTATTTTGGGCAAATCTAAAAAAAAAATGAAGTAGAGAGAAAATGAGAGAAACAAAGGCCTCGGGGCGTAACGAAAGTAACGGGACTAATGAAATAGAAACTAGTGAAGCGGGTTCGTCGCGCGCATGCGTTACTTTACTGCCCAGTAAGCCTAACAAGAAAGATGACGAAGCAATGAAATAATAGTTACAAGCGATGAGTCTTTTTTCAGAAAAGAAATAAAAACCGAGCTTCCACAAAATCGGACAAAATTTATCTGTCACCACTTGTATACACGCCGCTTGCTAAATTTTGCTTATTTACCCTCGCAAAAAGCCCGAGGGTGTAACTCAAACACGCTCGTCTCTTTTTCAAGCTCCGTTTTATCCTCGCGCCGTTTACGTTAGTATACAAAGTTTCGTTTTATGCTTTTCACACCGCTCGTTAGTTTTCTTTTCCTCGGACCGCTCGTGTTATTCGTACGCTCAGCTGTTGATCGACTGCCCTTAGCTGGGCTGAAGAGTTACAAAGACATTCGACACTAAAGATATGCAGCAGCAGCAGTAATATCCAACGATTTGACGCGCCTTTTCAAAAGAACAAAGCAGCGATGAGTCTGGGTAGATGGAGCGGGCAGCGGGGGGAACGGAGGGAAGGAAAGGGGCATCGTCTCCTGTTTCCTTGCTGCTGGCGCAAAGTAAGGACTCGTAGAGAGAGAGAGAGAGAGAGAGAGAGAGAGAGAGAGAGAGCCACGGCAAGCCACGTCTGCCTTGCCGCCACTTACTTCCGTCTCGCTCGAGCGCGAACCAGCGAGAAAAGCCTACAGCCACTGCGTGCTGACGGCGTCAGCCCGGCCACGGCAATTATTCCGTTCGCTGGCCTGAAAATCCTCGGGTGCGTGTCGTCTTTGCCACTGCTCGGGCCGTACGAGCTCGACTCACGTATCGGCTGCCGCTGCTTCTGCCAGTCCTTCTTCGTCGTTATATCAACGAAGCTTTAAACGATCGTTATGCATATATTATTAATATTTATTTAAATTTTTAGAACCATAAAAATAGCAATCATTCAATCGAGTCAACGTGATTCGGCAAATTTTTAAATGTCTTAAAAAAAAAAACATTTCATTCTCTCAACATTGTTTCCGAATAATCCGTTGACGCGCGGATGAGCAAAACTGGTTTTACTCGGCTTCAACTAGACAATGATAGAGGAGAGCACTGGAAAAAGAAACAATAGGAAGTAAAAGTCTACCTGCATTTCGGTACAATTCGTGTAGAGCAGGCAGGTAGAAACCGTTATTCACAGTCCTTAAGTATGTATATAAAATGAAAACATTTTTGAAAACGGAAAAAGAAAAGAAAAACGGAGCGATTGGAGAAAAAGCAGTACACGTGCCTTCAAGACCATTTGGAGAATGAGAAAAAACGACAAACTAAAGACAACGATACTCGTTTTGCGCGATAATTTTTTCGGTTAAAAGGCGAACGGGTCGGTTATTGACGAAGCTTGGTTGAGTCGCGTAGAATTCTCGGCTGATCTCGTTGCAAGCGCGGGGCTTCTTTACCAAAGAGATCGATCACTTTTTCTGCAAATAACTTGCAGCACCAAGAAAAAGAGAAAGAGAGAGAGGCAGTTGATACGGCGCGTTTCCCATCGGCAGTTCGCTTTCCGCGCGTCACGCGAGAATAAGTCCGCCGGGCTGCTGGGCCGAGCTAGCTCGGTCTTTATCTCCCCCCCTGGTTTTCCCCTGAGCTCGCCTATATACCGTTATGATGCGCCTCTGCTCACCGCGCGTGTTGGACCTCGGCTGTACATGCGAGAACGAAAGCAGAGTTTTCCTCCGAGTCCCAGGCAGCTCTGGGCTTTCTGACCCAGCTACAGTATTCTTACCGACCAATTGCCGCTCATTCGTCATTCGCTTAAATATAATCAAAGAGCGTTATCATTGCTACGAAACATTTTTGTTTTAGGAATTCATTCGATAATTCGACTGATTGCGCTCGCAGCACAAACAGACCTGCGATTTTTAATAAAGAGTTCGACAATTGAAGGATGTCAACGAGATCGGCAAAACAAGTGCGCGTCAATGAAACAGCCATTTGAAAGTCCATCGGCAGTCGTCGAGTGCTTAGCTTATACCTATATACTTGTATACATGTACTTGTACCGCTGCCGCTGAGGCTCCCTCCTCCCTTTTCTATACGGATGAGGGGGCCAGCTTAACGACTAATTTAATAGGAGGGAGAAGCTGCTCCGTAGGTTGACGTTGAAAATCATGACGAGCGCGCTAATAGAGAGAGGGGGGGTGGGGGAGGGCGAAGTATATAGTTTATACACAAGTGCGCAGCACTAGGCGTAGAGAACAGCAGCAGCTCATCGTCTCTTCTTCGGCTTTTTCGTCGTTCTTTTGACAAGTTGTGCGGCTCGTCGCTGCAGCCGCAATTGTTTTTTCCACGTGAAAAGCGAGAAAAATATAACTGCCGACGGCGCGCCAGTAGATACGCCACTCTACTAGCACGCTGTTGTAGTTGAATTGTATTGTGAACATTACCGGACGCTGTATGTATGTTGCAACGCCCGGCGCTCGCATCACGCGCTCTCTCCTTTTCTCATCGTCGCTCGAAGCAATTGTTAGAAAAGAAAAGCTGCGCGATCAAAGTTTGACTCTAAGCTCAAAAGTTGCAAAGTTTACGTAATAAACGGTGCTGTAATTTTAATGACTAGTCGACATAAAGTCATATGCATGTTATTTTATTTTCTGTTTATTTGTTACACATTTGTTTGTAAGTTACCGGACATGCGAACAGGTACAATGCTATTTACCTCTGCAGAATTACACTTTGTGCTACTATTATATCATTTGCAATTGATTCTGGTTAATAAAGCATAAAGAATAAAGAATATTGATGTCAATAACGTCTTCATTCGTGGCTCAACCTTGAATCATCGTTTTATAAACCGATGATTTAAACAGTTTAACAGGCCTTATATGCGTGACGCTATTTATCAAGAGCCAGAACAATCTTCTTCGTATCTTTGAGTTTCTCTTGCGGAGCCGTGTTTCCCCGATAGCCGACTACTATTTCCTCGTTTCTAAAGATTTTACAGCCTTTCTGGACGGCTGCTTACTCTTGTAAACGCATTTAACTAGGTTAATCCAAAACTCGGCTTGCTTCTCTATAGTTCTCAAAATGTTCTCCAGGCTTATTGCGCATAATAGCTCTCTCCGGCTACGTCATGGCCGCGTGTAAACGATGAATTAAGCGAAGCTCGTTGCAAGTCTCGCTGATTTGACTTGTGCCGATCCTCTTAGCCCACGCACAGCAGCAGTCGTTACGCTGTCAGAGCGGCCCAATGTTCCATATACACACCGACAGGGCCTCCGCAGAATCGCGAAAAAAAAAAAAGAAGCAGCAGCAAGGCAGTCAGAGAGCAGGTGCGCTTCTCGAGTACTCCAAGGACGACCGCACGAGATTTACCTCAGGCCGGAGGAATGCGAGCGAACGTTTGCCCATGCTCAGATACTACTCTCAACGGCAGATATATAGCTCTACGCAAGGATATTGCCCCGTCTCCCGCCACCTTACCGCCAGCTTTTCCTTATCCGCCGCTATACTTACAGCATTACCACTCCCTCGATCGTCCGATCCTAGCCCCCTCTCTCATTCTGTATTTGTTTTGTTATCGAGTACTGCTTAAACGTACTTGGTCCCAACTCCGAGAGTTGATTTAAAAAATAAAAGTAACAAGTCTAGCTGCTTGAGCAAAGCAATACGTAAAAGTCGAGGAGTGAGTATAAGGCTTGGGTCGATAGTTTCGTAGCTGGTCCCGCTGCCCTCGGCGATCATTATTAATTCAACGAGCCGGGGGATCGATGATAATATACCCTACTGACAATGCTCCCTACCATATTTATACATTTATAAGGATGGACGACTACCTCGAAGCCGACTTTCCTTTCCGCCAACGACGTTTCCTCAATTTTCGGAATCCCTTCCTCCCCGCTTAGTCCTATTCATACATATGCGATAGATCAATAGAGAACATTATTTTCACCGGACGCACGCTTGTAATGAAAGCAAAGAGAGGATAAGCAGACGATTGTAGAAAAACTTGAACAAATATTTCGTTATGTCGGCTTACATGGAAACATAAATATTGACCGATATAGCAACGAGCAGTGAATCACTCATTAAGAGCGACCATAGCAATCTTCTGCGTCACTCTGCGCGCGTCCGCCCATCTGCATATAATTTCTTTTTTTTTTTAAACATCCTAATTACATTTTAATTTTCATTTTGTTTCCAGCACATTCTCGCTACGAGTACTATACTCCCAATGGAATCTCACATCTGGAGCAGCAGCTGGAATTTGAGCTGGAGTCGAGGCCCGGGCTCTTGCGGACGTTGGACCGCCGGCGACGATGGGTCAGTCAACCCGATCCCGAAAGCGCCGGAGCGTCCAAGTCCGAGCACCAGGAGGCATCGCCGTCGCCAGCGGCGGCCCAGCCGCCTATGACGAGCAAATTGAACGGGAGCACGAGCGTTGCTTACTCCATGTCCGAGCAGAGCGAGACGGTGACTGGTAGCGTTGCCGTCGCGACGACGTCGAAGCCCGGCAGCAGGGGAGCTGCAGCGGAGCAGCCGGCTGCGAGCGTTCCAACCGAGGGCAAGCCCGCCGTCATCGTCTCGACGCCGATCGTTCCGCCGGCCAACAATGCCAGCGCGAAAAACGCGAGCTCGAGCAACGGCAGCCCGAGCAACGCTAGCCTCGCCGCCGCGGGCGTCGATAAGCCGGTGAGTAGGGTCTCTGGCCCAAGCCGCCGAATAACAGCATTGCGAGAGCAGCACTTTTAACGCGGGGCCGAAATTGTCCGAACAAGGCGGTGAGAGTGTGGGCCAACCAGACGATGTGGCCGAACGCGACGGAGACGAAGCTGAAGGGCAAAGAGGAGCAGCCGGCAGAGCCGAGCGAGCAGGAGGACTTTTCGATCGACAAGTACCCGGCCGAGCTGACGAACAAGACCCTCCACGACAAGAACATCACCAAGACGGAGACGGACACGCACCAGTTCTACAACAGTACCTTCAGCACCGACGAGGCCATCGGCAAGCGCTACTGGGTCGAGCTTGCCAATCACCCGGACGTTCAGACCAACACCGTCCTCAGCGAGAGCCACCGACGAGCGGCTGTAAGTTCCTCGGCTTTTACAGTATTCTATAGTCTTGCGCTTAAGCTTATTCTACGCTCTTGATATTTTAGACCATCAAGCTCAAGTTCGATTTTCCCTTCTACGGGCACAAAGTGCGCAACATTACCATAGCGACTGGCGGCTTCCTCTACACCGGCGAGTACGTCCACAGCTGGCTAGCCGCGACTCAGTACATCGCTCCTCTCATGGCCAATTTTGACACGACCCTCTCACAGAAGAGCTTTGTCAAGTACCTCGATAATGGTCAGTTATACGCGCCTTTTCCCATTCACTCTTTTCATTACTTTCCTTTGGCTGATGTTCAATTTCCTTGAACGAGAAGCCCTAGTTGCTTCGAATAATCATTGGCTCTCTTTTTCATTTCAAACAATGCTTTCCTTTCAAGCACAATTAGTATATTGAGATAGAGAGAGAGAGAGAAAGAGAGCTAATAAGAAGATAACACGTTTGGGGAATGGACTGAAAATGGGGAAGATAAGAGAAGGAGGAGGAGAAGAGGGAGGAGGCAGAAAAAAGAAAATTATCGGACTGCAATCGAAACTTAAATATGATCGTTTTACAGGAACGGCGTTCACGGTCGAGTGGCAGAACGTGCACTTGCAGGATAAGCCCGAGGCCGGAGCATTTACGTTCCAGGTGACGCTCATGCAGAATGGCGACATTGTTTTCGTTTATTCAAAGATACCGGTCCTCGTTGAAAACATCGAGGACACCGAGCATCCCGTTAAGATTGGTTTGAGCGACGCTTACATGATGGACAGGACTGTTTTCTGTAAGTAAAGCCGCCGCCCGACCATCCAAATATTTCCAACTAATTTGTCATTCAGATTCTTAACTTTACTTTTTCGTCGTTTATACGTAATTATTTTTGAGAGCCAATATAGGAGAAGCAGACTTGATCAGATTCGAGCAGAATAAGCTTTTTAGCCGAGTCTAGAGAATTTGTCGTCTAACTGCTAGTGTCGCGCTTGTCCTGGCAATGTGCCTGCAATCTCTATAACCAGCGCTCCTAAGCCGTCTCTATAACTCTGCTTGTTTCGTCGTCGTCATCGTTTTTTAGGCCGGACATTGCTCTTCTTACTGTTGACGCGCGGACGGCTTGAGCGCCCGGAAGCGTTAAAGCACAATCATATCGCGCGACAATAATGATTTTTAGCTTAGTCTCCTAATTAATCAGTAGCGAATGATAAATAACAAGGTCGATTATTCTTGGGTCGACGAGAAAAGCTAAGGAAATAACAAGTTCTATCAACTTCGAGAATAATTCGAGATTACGTAATATATCGTGGGTCCCGTTTTTTCAAGTCGAACTTTCGTTCAATGCCGAGCAAATGAAAACATTAATCTCGCGTCTCTTTCCTTTGGTATGTTAGAAAAATGCGTCAATGCGTGTAACGAATAAAATATATAAAGTATAGAAAACAAAAACTTGCGAATGTACAGTTGCACGGCGGAAGACAATCTACGAGTACCACCGGGTCAATTTCAACAAGCAGGACATAAAGAACTGGACGGCAATCTACCTGAAGGCTCTGCCAACCTGCCTGCAAATGGACAACTGCCACGACTGCTTGACCAAGATCAAAGAGTTCGACTGCAAGTGGTGCCCCGAACTGCAGAAGTGCAGCACCGGCACGTTCCGCTTCCGGCAGGACTGGCTGCAGAAGGGCTGCGACGTTAGAAACGTCCGAGACGCAGATCGCTGTCCCGCTGCTCGTTACCCCGCCGAGCGTCCTGGAGGGTCTGTGGACACTCGCGCTGAGGATCGTAGGGTCGACGATTTGCCTTTGACCAAGTACATACCCAACCAGGCAGTTGCCGCGAGCAGCACCCTAGAAGAAGGTAGTAACACAATCAATCTGTCAATTGGCGTTATTACAACGATTGATCTTCTTGCATTTTTTTGTCAATATTACAATCACTCTTTTAGCTCAAGATAATATGAACATGGGAGTCTCAGGAATTGTTAGCATCCTTCTCGTGGTGTCACTCGTCGCTGGATTGGCTGCTTGGGCAGCATATGCTTACCGCAATCCTCATACAGCCTCGGGACAAATGCTTATTCGAGTGAGTTGATTTTTCTTACGCATCTACGTTTCTTCCTTCGTATTCTCTCTTCGCTGTACATATACTACTTACTATTACTAGTTATACCAAATATGTATGCCATTAATAACAAAAAAATAAACATAAAAATACTTGCAGTACCGACCAAGTCAGTGGACCTGGCGACGAGGCGAGGCGCGCTATACAGCAGCAACGATCCACATGTGATGCGGCACCACAGAAACGAATAGCAAAAGCAGCGCAGCCGTAATAGAAGCAGCGATAAGCGAATAAAACTGGTTCTTGTTGAATCGTCAGAGGGCAAATACTCTTCTGCCAAGTTTCCCTCCACGTCCGTTTTCTCGCAATAAGACAGTCTGCTTACTTCCGCCCGCAGGCAAAGATCCTGCTTTTTTTATAGTTAAATTGCATGAGAAAACTTGACACGCTCGCTGGATTTCGATCCTTAGCTGCATATTTACACATTGAATACACAAAATGTGATGAAGAGCTTCGATGCGCGACTCTTCCCCCCAATTGAGCGCAAATCGCAATCCTGTCTGCGTCTGCCGCCTCAGACACATATGTGCGCGCACGCACTCACATGCACACATACATATACATGTACAATAAGACAGCGACTTTTCGTCGATGAATTTTAATTGAGAAGGTGAAGGTACTTTACGAGAGTTTTTTTAAGTTAGATGCATTTTATTTTATTTTTGTTAGACAGCTTTGTGTTTGCTTTATGGTCTACATATTGTCATCATAATTTTAAAAGATTGATTATATGCGTTTTAAAAGAGAATTACTTTTAAAGGAATGTAAACAATTCATCGGCGAAACTCGCAGTGCCTTTTCTGCAAACTTAGTCGAATCATTGCCTTATGAAGCGAAAATGATTAAGTTTAATTTCTTGAATATATACATTCACAATGTGATGTTAGCAGTATGTCGTATATTTTGTTATTGTTTAAGAATTCGTTTTTTTATCGTTAGAGAAATTTGATGTAACTGTTTTATATATTGTAATCTTTCAAATGATCGCGCGAAACTATAATCTCGCGCGCTCGAGTCACGTTTCTGACATGAATTATGTTACTGTCTTTCAAAAATTAAGGCTCGCAATGTGTTTATCACTTTACAAAAATATTGAAAAGTAAAAACTTTTTATACTAAAATTTTACAAATATCCTTTAATTATACGGTGAGCATCTCGTTAAACGAGACTGTTACTTATGTACATAGCACTAGACAAGCACAGTATAATTCTTTGTTTTGTTTTTTGTTTTGTTTTATTTTTTTTTTTTTTAATGGAGCCTTAACTTTCTTTTTCTTATCATTTTCTACCATTTGGATAAAAATCTATATGATACAATAATATACAGATATATATTTTATAAAAAGATTTTTGAATAATTCTAGTAAGAAAAAAAAAGAAAAAAAAAGAAAAAAGTAGTATCTATCGAGCATTGTCTTAATTGTATATAGTAGCATTTTATAAACAATTATATAATTTTTAACTAATTTTTAAGTCCATGTACAGTGAGAGGTACCTATTCTCATACATTTTGAAGAATTGTATACAATTTAAAAAAAGTTTGATACATCAAATTATCTGTAAGAACACAAAACTTCAAGCTGTAAGCTAGAGTTGAAAAGAAAGCACTAACAAATGTAAAGCTTTATAAAAAGAAAATAAAAATCGTATGGAATAACTAAAATGACTAATATAAATTTCCCACAACCTTACAATAATTATTTTTATATTAAAAGTAACAATAATCTACTCATGGGAAGAACTGTGTAGAACTAGCACTTCAGTGCCGCTTCGATATGTGTTGGTGACAAAAAGTGAATATTCTGTCGACCGTTGGTAATAAGGAATTAATTGAAAATCTACATTATCAACCGAGAAACCGAAGAGTTGCGCGCTGTTTCGAAACGTTGCGCGTCAGTTTGGAAAGTAAAAACACAACGCGGAGGGGTAGACAATAAAAAATTTATTGAAATCGACCCATCTAATTAAGCAAAAGTAATTCCAATTATTGCTACGGTACAATGAGCTGTTTTATCATTTCTCCAGAATCATTAGCAGATCTAGTGAAAGAGGTAAAGCCATATAAGATGAGGTTGCTCTCTTAAAAATTAATAATAATAATCTTTACACATATCTAATCATGCGATTTTTATATCAAAAACTATTTTTGCTTCGATTCATTTAATAACATTAACAGATAACTAAAATAATTCTAGATCATGGAAGGTCTGTTGTGCCGAAGATTTGAAAATCACAGCAAATCGTATTTAAAAGTCGACTTGAACGTTATAGAAGGACACGAGAATTTTTTCATTCAAATAACCAAATGCAGCTCGGCTTATCCGAACCTTAAGTTTATGTTGACGGAAGCTTTAAAAAATCAACTGAAATCCAAGTCATTGGCTAATAACTCAACGGTTGCAATAGTCGAGAAAAAGTCATCGAAAACGGTCGAGGTGCAAAAAGTTATTTGCACTAGAAACGCTTCGCTTTCTCTTATTACCGATTCGACTCGTCAAATACCAAAAGAATTTTCTCTCCTAAAACGCTACATTTCTATTATTCCTTTAGTAAAAATGCAAACACTTATATAGTCAAATATTTGCCCTTTCCTCTCGATTACCGTCTAAAATTGTTCGTTCATTTTTTTTTTCAGTTTCAAGGAGAAATGGCTCACTTCGACACCTTTTCGTCTTTGATGCTGTGCCATATTTTACAAATCGAACAATACGACTCGAACATCAAGTTTTGCTTTAGGAAAAACAAAGAGTACATATACAGGAACCAGGTTAAAATGGATAACATCGTATTGTCGTGTATGCTCACGAGTAGTTATTGCGCCAGCATCTTTCAAAATAGTCAAGACGACAATTTTCGCCGAGAGCTCATGGGCTATCTCAAGATAATTAAGCAAAATGTTTTCGAAGAAACTCTTGGCTGTTTCTTGCTGACTCAAATCAATTCTAATTTCGGTAGGCCAGTTGTTTTCAATTAACTTCTGAAACAAGCTCAAAGCTCGTTCGAATCAAATATGTTATTTAAACCGCCGACGATATAATGAAACTTGTTCATGTTCACGATCCAATGTAAATGAAAAAACAAAAAAAAATGAATAAAATGATGTTTTTAGAGAAAATGCCGAATAGCAGGTAAAAGTAGTGCGTGCAGCCGCCAGCGGGGCAGAGGTTGCATATCGGATCGGCTCGCGGAGTGTAGCCGCTCCGATGCCGCTTATACGGAGCAGTGATAGGGACTATATACTTCGGTAGGTCCTACCTACGCACACGGTTACCTACGAGCGGACAGACGACGACGTCGACGACGACCGGTCTTATAGCATCTCGGGGCCGATACAGTCCGGCCGTCCGCCTCTATCCGCCAACCGCGTTCTTCTTGTTGGCTCGCGCTCTCCTCGCTCTCTCTCTACTCGAGGCGGCCGGCGGCTGGGGCCGGTGCTATATACCTACTCTCTTTACTGTGCTGTGGTAGGGAGAGAGAGAGAGAGAGAGAGCCTACTCTCTGCTCTGCGCTGCAGCTCTCCCAGATAGTGCAGCAGCTAACGCTGCATGTACTGCAGCGGCTGCAACGCACAGCCCGCAGACTAGTCCAGCTGTCGTGTCGGCGAGAGAAAAACGCGGATCCGTGCGCGCGCTCTGCAGCTGCAGCCTGCTACTGCCGCCGCGGTCTGCCCGCGCCCTACAGTCACAGAGACGTGAGTGTTTTTACTCCCTTAGCTGCGTTGCAGCGCACTGCATACAGCGCTCTATACGTATAGCAGCAGTTGTTGCAGGGCCGAACGATGTCGATTGTAGATACACCTGAATATATATGTATGCACATTTATGCATGTACATACATCACTGGGCGCAACACACACGGCAGACACGAGTCCCCCTCTCCTCCGCCGCCTCATCCTCACCGCCCCGCGCGCCGCCAGTAGCTCGTGCCCCCTTCTTCTGCTACCGCTGTGTTGAAGCCTACCGCGTCCGCTGCTCCGCGCAATATGTATATTTATATAAGTACACATCCAGCTAATACCTGCAAGTTATAAGTACATTATCTGGCCTGGGCTGATGGGCTCTTCTTAGGTATATAACGCACACCGCGACGCGTCCATGTCGCAGCTGCGGCAGCAAACTCAGTGGCGCACAGCGCACGGTGGTCCTTGTTCAAATACGAGCCTGCTGCGCTTATATGTGTGTCTACATGTATACATATGTGCAACATAAGGAAAGAGAGGGAAAGATATCATTCGCAAGCAGACGAGCGCCCGAGAGCAGACGAGAGAGAGAGCACGTTCGAGCGGAATTAATTGAGACTGCTTGAGCTTGACTCTTGGCTGCACGAACGCTCCGCAGCGAGAAGAATAGCAAGAGGAAACGAGAAGAGTCGGGACAAGGAGGAAGAGTCGCGCTTGCCTCTACCAAAGTATGGGTTCAATTTTTTAATCTCGTTATTGCCCCCCACCTCTCTCTCTCTCTCTCTCTCTCTCTCTCTTTAAACGCTGTGCACACACACCCGCGCGCGCGCGCGCACACACACACACATACGCACACAATGGCGCATGTACTCATCCTCTCTTCTTCGCGTTCGCGCTCTCCTTTTCTCATTCCAGAGTAAATCATCAAATCATTGAATATCGAGCTTGCCAATTAAGGGGGAATTCAAGCAGTGCCGAGGGAAACGCCTTTAATTACGTTATCTCGATAATACATTTTTTGACGTTTTATTACCATAACGGCATTACGTTTCAGTTTGCAATTACGCGTCTCCTCGTTTGAAATTGAAACGATACTTAATGACGTTTAAGTGGTTGTCTACCTATAGGCACGCGCACACGGGGCGGGCGCACTAAACATTTGCGCGCTACACATATGACACGAGAGCGTATGCACTATGAGCTAATAAATATGTAAGTGCCTATATGGCTATTTAAATCAGCACTCGGCATATTTGCTATGTCGCTTGTCTCGCGAGCCCTTAATAATTCGTTCGTCAAAGTGCATAACATGTAGGCCAGACGAGAGATATAACAAAGTGTATGCATCGTGTACCTAAACAAAGTTTGAGAAAATTATTAAAGAAGCGGGAAGGAGGTAGAGAGAGAGAGAGAGAGAGAGAGAGAGAGAGAGAGAGAGAGAGAGAGAGAGAGAGCTGCGAGAGAGGGGCGGTGACGTTATAAAGTGGAGCGATAATTGTAGGATTTTTTAACAAACGAAGCACCATTTCAATTTGCAGCATTCTTATATGATCACACGTAAAATGAGACGCTGAAGAAACTCGTGCTAAGGTTGATCAAGAGATCGGTCCGTTCAATTTATTTAACGAAATGTGAGAGGACGCCTTGACAGCCATCAACAACGCCAACGTCTTTATTGAGCATTGATGTGCAGAGCATCACCGACATCGACGTCCTTGTCGTCGTCATCACTACAGCCCTATACTTATTCCAGTTAGGTATGTATATATATGTATATACTCTCGCACAAAAACGTAAGCACATCATTAGTGAGTGCATTCATAAGCTACGAAGTCGTGGAGACTTGATAAGTCTTTAGCAGTCGTAAGTAATATAATTCATTCCAAACCTTCCGAACGGGCCAGCTGACTGATATGTCTCTCGTCTCGCGTGCCCTCATCTCATCCCCACCAGGTCCTTGCTTATATTCGTTCTCTCTCTCTCTCTCTCTCTCTCTCTCTCTCTCTCTCTCTCTCTCTTACGCTTCTCCCCACGCCTCGCCTACAGTCGACTCCGGACTCCGAACAGTGTGTGGCATAGGAGGCAGTGTGGCTAACTGGCAGCTATAGCACCTATAAGTAATTAGTGAACTTTTTATACTTCTTGCGAGTTGCACCCAACGGCGTAGGGAAAAAATCAGTCATCAACGGAACAAATTTAAATGTGACAATATGCTCTTGCTTCTTACTCAGAATGAAAATAATTTATCTCAGCTGATGATTCCAACCTTTCTAACTTCTCTTCCAAATCCACTGCAACTTGCTCAGCTTATGGAGGTTATGTTTATGCTAACAGTAAGGGTCACTTCATTTTCTTTCTTATGACTATCAAAACTGCTCCTCTATTTATTTCTCACTCTTCTTCTTTTTTCATTCCTCAGCAATATTTGAAAAATTCATCAATAGATTTTTATTTTTATCTGTGTATATATACACATGTATATAAGCTTATCCAGCTTTAGGTATGTGTATGTATAATTTTTTATGCGTGTGTTGTATAGATGTGCATGTGAATATATATTCATATATGAAATTCTTACAACTGATTATTTTGTTGTCTTCAAATTTGCAATTGTAAATTGTTTAAAATCAGTATTTTAAATACAGAATAACATTTGAAAATTATCAAAGTATATACAATGATATTTTGACAAACTGTTACTACTCTTTGATATAAAAATGTATAAGGTTACATGCAGTATAAATGATTAGTACAAAAATAAGAGAATTTATAATAGTAGAATACTTGTAGTGGTAACGAAAAAAAACTTGTCAAAACTATCTAAATATTGTAATTATTTATATTTATTTCTAGTAAATTGAACGAGGGGATGCCAAGGCTAGAGCAACCTAGAAAGAGGAAAAAGAAAAGGATGGCTGGCAAAGAGTAGTAGCTTGGTCAAGAGGAGAGCCAGAGGAGGTTGATAAAAGGTGTGGAAGGCTGAATAATATGTCGGCAGTGTCTAGCATAAAAAGAGTACCAAGGCAAGTGGTCGACAGCGTAACGGAGTCAGGATGGAGCCGTGGTGGCAGTCAAGTAGTTGAGGAGCCGACGGAGACGGCTGGACTCGGGGTCGGGATGACAAGTTCCGGCAGCAGCGTAAGCGTAGCTCGCTTCCCCAAGCTCGACGAATGCGCCCACTTTCATTACGAGCACGTGGAGCTGGGCAGGTTGGAGGTCGCGCTGAGTGAGGCTGGTCCCGGCTGCGCGACCGAGCAAGCCCCTGGCAGCTTCGCGGTACGCGTCACCTCGGGCGACGCCTGCTGGACGCTCCAGCGCAGTCACGATAATCTCGTGATGTTCGACCGGCAGTTGCACCGCTGCATATTTGATCGAAGCTATTCCCAGCTGCCAGACCTCGGGGCTAACGCGGAGGCCGGCTCTGACATACAAGCAGCAGCCCCGGTGATGCCAGCAACAACCGCCAGCGCCGCAGCAGCGGTGACGCCGTCGACGCAAGTCCTGCCAGATAGTTTGGCCGTTGTCGACGAGTACCTGCGCCGCTTCTCCAGCCTCAGTCACGACGGCCTTAACTGCGGCCCAGTACTCAACTGGCTGCAGCTTGACAATCGAGGTCGGCGCATTCTAGTGCCAGAGGCCGACTCCTGTCCGATCAATACCCCGGCGGTTGCCGCTGCCTACGCGGTCAGGCCACACAGGGCTCAGGCTCCGGATGAGATCTCGTTCCAGGTCGGCGATATGATATCTGTCATCGACATGCCCCCTGCCGGTGAAAGCTCCTGGTGGCGGGGCAAGCGAGGCTTCGATGTCGGCTTCTTCCCAGCCGAGTGTGTCGCCCTCATTGGAGACAAGCTTCCTCGTCACCTCACCCCAGCAAGTCCACTCCAACACCAGCAGCAGCAACAGTCACAACCACAACAACAACCACAACAACAAGGACTGTTGTTAGCTGGAGCTGCGGCCGGATGCAGCGTCGCTTCTACTAGTATCAGTAACCAGACCCAGCAAGCTCAACAACCACAGCTGCAGCAGCCAGTTAAACCGGTCTTACGGAAGCATGGCAAGCTTATTGCGTTCTTCCGCTCATTCATTCTGAATAGACCATCGCGCCGTCGGTTGAAACAGTCAGGTATACTGCGCGAGCGCGTATTTGGCTGCGACCTTGGCGAGCATTTGCTCAACACGGGCCGCGAGGTACCAAGCGTCTTGAGCTGTTGCGCCGACTTCATCGAACGTCATGGTCTTGTTGATGGCATATACCGATTGAGTGGCGTCACCTCCAACATTCAGCGACTTCGGCACGCATTTGACGAAGACCGGCTGCCTGCCCTCCACACCGACGAGAGTATTCTTCAGGACATCCACTCTGTAGCCTCGCTCCTTAAAATGTACTTCCGCGAGTTGCCGAATCCTCTCTGCACTTACCAGCTATACTCGACCTTTGTCACCGCCGTCCAGTCCGCAAGCGATGCGGAAAGGCTCGCCCGTATGCGAGAGGCGGTGCGCAAATTACCTCCACCCCACTACAGGTATAAGACATTATTTTTATAAACCATCCACTTAATTACTGTGAACATATCGGGATAAACAATAGTTAATGAAATGAAATTTTGACTTTTCAGAACCTTAGAGTACTTGATGCGTCATCTGGTCCGGGTAGCATCACGCGGAGATGAAACGGGTATGACACCTCGAAATGTAGCAATTGTCTGGGCACCAAATCTTCTGCGTTGCAAGGAGCTTGAGGTCGGGGGAGTAGCAGCTCTTCAGGGTGTCGGTGTCCAAGCTGTCGTCACCGAATTTCTCATTTGCTACGCTGAGCTGATATTCGCGGTTGGCCCGAGCACTACACCCCTCGCTCCAACCGGTCAGAGACCTAAATCTCTTGCCATAGCGAGCAGCTCGGCGCGACTACTTACTCTGGAGGAAGCACGTAATCGTTCGCTCGCGCCGGAACCAGAACTCATCGAAGTCGGCCCAGGGGCTGCCGGTTTGCCAGCTCGCTATCACACAGTAATCGAGTTGCCGAATGGCCATCAGCGCAAGCGTACCGGCTCCAAGCGCTCACCTTCTCTTAATTGGCGCGCCTTGTTTGGCAGAGCTTCAGCTCCAGCTCGGCAAAGCACGAAACTCCGATTGCCCGTGGTTATGACGACTAGCGCCGGGGCTACTACATCAACAGGGACTAGCGCATCGAGAGCAGCGATGACGGGAGCAGCTGCAGCAGCAACAACAGTAAAAATGCGCTCCCTCGCTGTGGATTCATCGCACGCAGTCGCTGTTGTCACTTCAACGTCCGTGGCATCCTCTTCTTCTTCCTCCTCTGGAGGCTCCTCTTCTTCTACTTCAACAGCAACAAATCAAGTGTCCGCTGATACAGTCCAACCTCAGCAGGCAGGGGAGCCAGGACTCTCAAATCAGCGACGCTTGCGTCCGGTAAAGAGCGCGGACAGCTTAGAAGGCGCTGCTACCCTTGGTTCTGAAGACGCACTAGGTCCGCTACATGGCTCGGCGAGCGCCGCTGCGGCAGCTCGAGCTTGTGGTCACAGTCGCTCCGTCTCGCACGACTCGTATTTTGAGCAGCTAACCGAACTGGCGAGCGTAAGCTCTGCCCCTAGCACCACCGCTTCTGCCCTTGATCTTTCCGAAATCCAACTAAGCTTCAAGCTGGAGGAGCGCGAGATGCGCATGCTTTCAGGCGAAGAGTCGCTCGAGGCTTCGCCAAGGCGACAACGGTCCAAACAAGAAAGATCCGTGGATCCACTTGTGCCTGGCTCCGGCGTTGACGCGAGTCCAAGTAATAGCGTCAGCCCTGCTGTCATCAGTAGTAGCAGCAGCAGCTGTAGCCCCAGTAATCACGATACCTGTGGAACAGATAACAATGGAGGAGCAACTTCTTTGCTGCCGATCGGTGGTTCGAAACGCAAACGTTCCAGACTCGAAGAAAGGCTGCAGTGCGAGGTTGAGCTACGCTTTATTGATAGTCAAAGTCCTGACCAGGTAACACTTTGTTCCCTTTTCTATTTATAACTTGTTTCAGTAAACATGTTTTTTACACTATTTTTTTCTTCTCTGTTTTATCTTACTCACTTGTACGATGATCCATTTTTGCACTGGCACCATTTTATCATAGATTATGGTTTCGGCTGATGTTCACGAGGCAGAATCGCCGTCTCCCTTGCCAACACCGGGATACCTGCCGCTGCTCTCAGAAGCCTCCACACCACTTACTCCCATCGCAAGCCCGGCGGCCATAAGTCCTAGAATAAGTTTCAAAAGTTTTTCGATGCCCTTAGAAGTGAACGAGCCAATGGTTAGTCCAACCAAGGAACCGTCTGGCGACAATGCCACTCTCCTGTCTTGCTTAACGAAAGCTCAAAAGAGAGAAGACAACACTAATTCCTGCCTAGATCTTAATTCTAATGCTGATAACTTTGTGGTGAACCAAAATAATGCAATGGACGCTACCGATGATGATTTCGATACAAATGCATTGATCGATAGACAAAATTTATCCTTTGGGGCTTTGCCAGCAACACAAATTTTTGATCAAGAAATGACGTCATGTGATCAGTTATTTGAATTGAATAATGAAATCACAAAATCCAGGTATACTTACAATTGATAAGTCTAACTTTACAAATGTGTTTAAAAAATTTTTAAATCTACTTTTCTCATACAAGATTACTATTTTTTGTGGTAATTTAATAAAACAAAAGTTTTCATTTTCATTGTTAAATATAACTTATTTCAGTCTAGGAAGTGATGTTCCTGTACATTTAACAAAATTATATCAAGTCGAGGAACATAATGAACCTGTGGATAAAAGTAATGAGATCAATAGCGAAAGTATGGATCAAAATTTAGATGTTGAAAGAAATGACGTTTTGGCACATGTAAACAGTCCGAATTCTTCTATCCGTGAACAAAAGTTTGACCATAATTCTTGTACAAATTATTTTACTAATACCAGTGATAAAATTCTTGCTAATTTTCTTAAAACATCACAAAGTAATAACGGGGATCAACAAAAAGCTGACGAGTGGCTGATTGGCGTACCAACAGGTTAGTTAAAACTGTGATAACATTTAAAATAAGATGTACACATATATAACATTTTATTTAAATTCTTTAGTGAGACCACAGACCCTTGATCAAAACCAAACAGGAGCAAAACAATTGCAGAGAATTGAAAATCCCAGTATTGCTAATGTGGAAGCGACACAACATTGTCAATCTGCAACAAATGATTTTAATATTCATTCTGAATTATCATCTGCATCTGCAGATCCAAGTAGCCATCCTATTAAGGGCTGTTTTAATTCAAGTAAAGGCGATAGTTCTAGTATGTTGAATTCTACAACAAATGAAATATCAAATTTGAAAAATCAAAGTAAATTAATTAATCTTAGATTTAACATGACTATGGTACCTTCAAATTGTGATTCGGTTGCTAATTGTCTTGACTCCAATTTTGCCACCACTAATTTGGATTACCAAAAGAATGAAAGCATTGAAAAAATAAAGTATTATCAGAGTGATCAAAGCGAAAATCAAATGTCCACTTGGGATTCACTGATTCTTGCTGAAAACAAATTTTGTAAAAATGATAAACATGAAATAAATAGATCTGTGAATGTAGACAATCAACAGAGTGCTGAACGACCGCAGCAGCAACAACAACTTCAACAAGAGAATTTGGTTGAAGTAAAAACCAATGATGAGTTACGAGAATCTCAAAACGTTAGTGTTAAGCCTCCCGATTTAATGAATAATTGTGGACCAATTTCTTCCAATACTACTGAGGCATCTTCGAATGATAAATGTCACACAAATTATAATAAAACAGAACCTGAAAATTTAAATACTGTTCAAGATATAAGTAGTCATGATGATTTAGAGGTGGTTATTCCTCTGGAAAGTGCAGCTGTTGAACCTCAAGAAATGGCCCATGTTCCAGATGTTCTCTGTGAAAATAATAGTTCACGTTCTTCGCGTAATTTTTCTTGTATTAGTAATAAAAATTTAGAACAACATTCTATCTTACATAAAGATACTGCTACTGTACTACAAGAGTTAGCATTACAAAGATTATCAGGTGGGGATAGGATGGACTCCATGATTCCAAATAAAAAGAAATACGATTCAGAATATCTTCGGGATAGAAGAAGTTTTGATTCCGAAATAGGACGAGAAATTGTACGGGAGCACAAGATGAAACAAGAGCTTGAGAGGGCAAGAGGAAAATTCGACGAATCTCTAAAGAATAATCAAAATCAAAAGTAAATACTTTAAAGCTTTCATTTTAAGCAAATAAATTTAATAATATCTAATATTTTACAATTATTGCAATTATGTATCTAATATCGTACATTTTATTAATTCAATTTCAGTACTCAATCTGCCCATTTACCACCATGCTTGCGAGCTCGACATGCGCGGGCTACAAGAGCAACATTAAGTCGCTCGTTGGATGAGGCGAAATTCAACAAAATGACGAGCGGAACAGAAGTTTCAGGGGTTGTTAGATTAAATCAGCAGAGCGACGATAGTTGTGAAGTTCGGCGGAGACAGCAGCAGCACAGCTCGACTCCAGACGTTGGTAGCAAGTCCAGCTCGAACTTGAGTAGTGCGCAGTCAGGTACGGAAAGATCAACACAGTCGCTCAACAAAAATCTGGGTCTCGATCTTGACGATCCGCGTTGTCGTGAAAGGATCGAAAAGTACAAAGAGGAAAGAAGGACTTTTTTAAGAGATAAGTACAGATCTGAAAGCTTTCGTGCCACTGCAACTTCACCAGCTGCTGTTGCTAATGATAAGGCGAACGGCAAAGAGGACGAAGAACAAGCCTTGTTGATTAGACTGAAACAGCGAGCTTCCAAACCTTCTCCACTTTGACCCTTCAATATTATGTTTCTGTACCGAGCCGCCGATCATTATTATTATTATTATTATTATTATTATTATTATTATTATTATTATGTAGTAGAACGATATTAATTGTTACAAAAGAGATGTGCAATCAACTATTCTATCAAATATACTCCATAACATATATACATATTTATACTTACGTATAATTATGTAAATATGTAAGAAAAATATTTTTTAAATCATCATCATCTTCATCACCATCATCATCATTATCATCATCATCACCATTTATATGATTATCATCACATTCTTTATTATCCGCGTTCATCATCATCTTTTTAATTGCTATCATCGTCACTATTATCTTAATCATCTTCATGCACAATTCGTTAGGTGGGTCATTACTTCGTTATTTCTATAACTTTTTTTATTAAACTTATGTTAAAGTGCAGTTTATTCTATGAACAATGAACTATTGTTGCACGTTTATTGTACTTGAAAAACGTTATAATACTGCTAAAAATTGAGATATATAAGAATATATCTTATTCAAGAGAAACTGCACTATTGTTTCGAATTTTCTTACATAGTTTTCATAATTAGTTATATTTGTACGTTTATGATGCTCGAAAGCGCCAAATTTTTTATCCCATTATGAAATTCTGCCTCACGTGAAAGAAGAAAATACGCTATGTAACATTCATGAAAGTCGTTGTAAAAAGATATCGTTAAGAACAAAATAACTTACCTATACAGACTGGCTTGCTATTAAATATTGCTTTTGTACATGTTAACTTTGTTTTGTAAGCTTAAGCGTTATTACACTAAGTTAATTTATACCTTTGCCGTACTGACAGACGAGATTATTGAGATAACGGTAATGTTAATAACATTTTAAGACATTTATTGCCATTTTTTCTATGTATTAATAGAATTTTAAACAGTAGGAAGCTACTTGACAACGAGTCTATAGTCATTTATTCTAGTTTCTTGTAGCACAAAAGACTTTTTGACCTATTCCGACCGAATGTTCGAGTCATTCAATGATTCTCGTTAGTCTCTCAAAATAGGTCTAGGCAATATGTATCTACGTTGACAATACAATCTTTCTCACTGCTATTCAAATCTCTTAAAATATAGTATCATTATTTGCAGATTCTTGGCACTTTATAAGTTTACAAGACATTTATTAAACATATTTTTAAGTCGATCATTGTTAATCGAATTTTCTAATAAAATTCGTAAAATTAAAGAGTAATTAACTCAAAAGCACGAACAAAAAATTATCAAAATTCTATAGCGAGAAAAAGATATAATATGCGAACGCATATAATAGCTTGTATATTAGATAAATTTATTAAAGGCACTAAATCTATCAATTTTTGGGGCGAATACATTTTTTTTCGATATTCCGAAAAATAATATTTTTTTATTTCTCTCTATTGTGCTTGAATAATTTTCCATTTAACATAAAACGGCAATGTATTCCACAGCTCGTTATATTTAATACGTTTATAGTTTTATATGTAACGCAAATTTAACGAACCATTTTATACAAATCAATCAATTTATGTTTTAAGTTTTACTTATTTCTATGTAATTTACGATTTTGTTTAAAATAATTTTTTATAAAGTCTCAACGATGAAAGATAAAATAAATACGAAATAAATTAGTAGTTAAATATGCTTTTATTATAATTTATCGATAATGGCTCTCGTGGTGACAGTCGAGCTGACCACACATTTTAATTTCGTTTTCTAAAAAAACTCAATAAAATTCATTCCCGATCTTGTGTCGCTCTTACTTGGGTCTCCTTTCACCCTAGATTAATACACTTGTATCCACCCAAATAAAAAGAGATGAATAAATAGTTGACTACCTGTGGCTCCCCGACACTCGCAGGATCTTTATAGAGATGGGTACAAATCAATAATCAAGCTGCAAGTGAGCTATTTAGCCGAGATGTTGGCGATTGGCGTCGAAAGCGCCGATGGCGCAGATTTAAATGGATCTCCGCCAAGTGGTGGTGCGGCGGCAGTCGGCACTCGGCACGTCGGTCAGCGCCCACACTCTCCTGCTTCCGCTGCCTGCAGTTATTTATCGCACCCCTATACCATTGTAATATGCATCACAATGCCGAGGGCAGGGGGAATATCGGAGGAATGGAAAGCCAATTGTACCGACTTTTTACTTACCCGCTAATATTATCCCCTATCTAGGTACTACGCAACGAGTATAATAAACGCTTATACGTGTATGTATGTCTGTGCACACGCGCATACGGTGCGTCGTCTGTGATCTAGCAGTAGTACCAGCAGTCAGCACCCAGCCAGCGGCCAGCACTGCCCGTCGCGAAAGAAGACGCAAAGTCGCGAACTCGTGAGTCGTGAGAATGTGCTGAGATGTCGTCGGCTTGTAAATGCAGAGCTGCAAAGCAAACTGATTATCTAGTGTGGTCGTGGTGGCTACTCAATCTGACGGATACATCCGCATAAGTATAGTATCCGTATGTAACGTATGGACTCCGTCTAAGCATTGCGCTCTGGCACGAAGAGGAACGGTGTTTGTAGTTTGTAGGAACCCATTGAGCGTATTACATCAATTGCTGTTGACTTTGATCGTTGGATTAGTGCTTAGAAATCAAGCCGAAAAACAATATTGACGAGTTAAATTAAAAGCAGGAAGCAAAACAGGCAGTAAGTATAAGTATAAAAGAGCCAGCAATTGGAGTAGTCGCGAAAGTAGTATGTGAATGCGCGTGTGTGTATGTGTATGTGTACATATATATACATATATGCAGTGTGATGCTGCAGAAAGTTTGAGCTTTTAGCCAGTAGTAGCAGCAGAAGGCTCTTGCGAGGCCTGCGAACAGCAGCGCGGCGGACGATCAATAATAATTTATATTTATATTGTTTAAATTTGAAAAGAATTGGGAATCGAATAGAGGAGGGGCCGAAAGCTAACCTTCGGCGGTTCGAATACGTGAAAGGGTGACGCTGAAAGCTAACTCAAGAGTATAGCCATAGTAATATAGTAACAACAATAATATTCATCTGCACGAGTACGAGTGTTATACGTGTGCTCCAAGTAAAGAGTAGAATTTGTAAAAATTATGAAAACGGGGAGATTATCGAATCAACGGGGCCAATCATTGAGTCGCGAGCAGCGTGAGATAGCCTGCTGCGAGAAGGAGCGATGACAACTTCCTCTTGATATACGCGAGCGCATTACGGTTTTCGATTCAGCGCCCAGCTGCTGCTGTCGCTGGTTGCTCCTGCCCCTGCTACCTATTGCTCTTTCCAACGTCCAGTCGGATAATTGTTAAATATTTATTTGCCTTAGCACTAGTTCGGCTGGCTTTACTTCACTTGACATTCCATACAACTTGCAAGTCTGTACCTTTGCCGCGGACGGAGCAGCTTGGCACTCGCTCTGTTCCCAAAGTCTCCTCCTTCGATGCACCTGCAGACGTTCTGTCGGAATATTAACCAAAGCATTGTCATGAGTTTAATAACTACACTGTGCTGCTGGCTTTTCCACCCTCGGCAGATCGCTCAAGTCGACAGGTAAAAATCAATAGAAAATATCTAAATTATATTTTTGGACTTTCAAATTTTCAATTTAAGGTTATTTGTATGGCTATTGTGATACAAGTAGCAAGCTATTCTGTCTATACTTTGCAAAATCAGAATCTTGCTAACTTTTTATCTTGACTTTATACATTTTTTTGTTTATTAGACATTTTATTAAATCATAAATGTATTATTAATTAAATTAATTATTTAATTAAATTTTTTTTAAAATGTATTCTAAATAATATATAGATTATACAATATTTTCCTTATAAAAATTAAACTTAATACATTTGCAGACTTCAAAGTTTTACTGTAAATGCTGTTTTGAATAAACAATACCGCATCTAAAAATTTTAAAGGTTTTACATTTGGTTTTTAAACTTGTATCAAGGTATATTTTTGATAATATTATACTTTTTTAAATAAAATTATAAGAATCATCTCTAAAATGTTTGTATTACAGAATTAATTTGTAAAACTATGCTACTTACAATACATGCTCAGTTTATGTAAAAATGTTTTATCATAAAATATAAATGAAAACAGAATTATTGTATCAATATGGCAGACTCTGGATTAGATACAGGATCAGCAACTAGTGCTCAAGAAACTACTTCTGAACATTCAAGTACAGATTTAGATGAACCAAATGATTATACAAAAACATCAAATATTAATCTAAAACATCATACAGATGATGATAGTTTGACAAGTGAAGATAAAAGTTATGCTTCAAATAATTTATTCTATGAATCAGACAGACCTGCAGCATCATTTCAAAGTTCTGAAAACCTTTCTACTCTTCTTACTAATAATGGAAACGATACCAAAAGCAATCATGAATTGTTAAGTCCAGAAAATATTATTCAAGATAGAAAAAAAATAAAACCGTTGTTAGAGGTAAATACAAAACTTTCTTACATTGAGTTTTATTTTATAAACTAAAATAAAACACATTATTTATTTATTATATTTTTAAATTTTCATCAACTTGGTCAATACTAATATTTAAAATAATTTTGTATTCAGAGACAAGAGGATTTGAATAGTTCAGCAAACAACAGTTACTTTTTTATAGATGCTTCTAGTCTTAATGATGATCTTGATGTAACAACTGCATCAACACCAATATTAACAACATCAATAACTCCAGCAACTTCAACATCAATTGCAATAACCTTAACAACATCAACAACTTCAACTGTAGCTTCTACTACTAGAGAACAGACTCATAATTATAATAGCAGGTTTACAAAATCTAATCAAGACCTTTCAGATAGTTCTAGTAATATATTAGTAAGAGCTAAAAACATTTTGGTTGATGCTAATAACTCCCTTTTTGAAACAACTAAAACTATGGTAAAAAACTACCAAAATCCAAACAAGATGAAGGAAGAATTACAACAAAATCAAGCTTTTTCAGGGTTCTCTGAAGATTATGCAGAAAAACCTGAAAAGGTAAAAAATTTACTTTCGATCCAACAAGGTCAAAATAGTAATAAAAATATGAACAAAGAATCACTTGTGGTAGAAATTAAAGAAGCTGACAGTGGAGAAAGTGCTCAGCACTCGCCATGTCCAGATAATACAAAAGTTGATGAGTTACAGAAAAAAGTTGAAGAAAAATTATCTTTTATAGATTTACCATCACCAGATCAACAAGTTAACACTCATCAAAAAGACGAAGTAAAAGAAGCGAAGCCGTTACTAATCAGAAGAAATACGTTTGAGCTTGATACCGACGACGAAAGGTTATCAAGTTTAAGGCAAGAATATGAGAGGCGGCAGGGAAGCCTCGTTTTTCAAAATTCCATTACACAGTACTCTAGTCATTGCATAGATGGAGAATCATATTTTGATATTGTTAATTCACAATCTGATTCAATGATCGCAGCTAATAGTTTACCTCTGGAAGTAAACTATTCTCAAACTCATTTGGCAACTACTACCACTAATTCCGATAAAAAGTTAAATAATTTCGACGGCAGTCCAATTAATAGTATATTAATGTTATCAAGTACAGTAAATTCGCTGGATAGGGTATCAGAAAAAACGACTAATGTAAATGAAAACGACGAGAAATGTAACGGTAGTGTCGTCAATCCAATATCAAGGAGCGCAAGCGATAAACTGCTGCTTTTGTCAAATAACTGCTTAACAAATGATGACATATGCTTCAATAGTCTACCTGTTAATATAAACGATTATGATGTAAAAATAGTGGAAACTTCAAGTTGCCAAGCTAAAGTCGGTAATTCTAAGATTAAACGGAACGAAGCTACTCCAATAGTGTCAGGCGGCTCCAGTTGCGAAGATTATCGGAAAGTCACCGATAGTCCTAGCGTTAAACGTAGGACCGAGTCAACCCCAATAGTCTCTGGTGGTTCTCGTATTGTTACCGAAGATCTCCAAGTTAAGGATAAAGTAATCGACAAAGGAAAAGCCAACGCGATGACCCACTCAATGAATGCTTGGGTTGTCGATATGAGCGATTGTCGAAACAGTAATGGCGTTAATGGATTTAGCCTAGAAAAGCCCTCAGCTTGGCCAAAGAAGGGCAAAGATTCTCAATTCACCACGTCCTTGAGCAACAGCTTTTCATCTCGAGCTTGGAGTTCGGAAAGATCTAACAGGGACAGATCTCAACCCTCGAGCTTGGGTTACTTTGTTAACCTCGATGATTTGAATAATCCAAATGATCGTTTAAAAGAGGAAAATTCTGTTTACAAACACCGGCGAAGACCGAGCGATACGGTCAGTGAAAAGAGTTACTGTGAATTTTTCGTTGACTTGTCGGATAAGCAGCAAGATCAGCCGTCAACCGTTAAAGAAACAGTTGCATCGAACAAAGTCCATTCGAATTCTGCAACAGTTCAATCAGCATGTAGCAGCGAATCAAGCTCAAGTGATGCGAAAAAAAATATATTTTCCATGTTTATAGACTTGAATGAGCCTGGGCCCAATTCCACCAGGACTAACAGTTTAGGCAGCAAGTCCATTAATGCCATTAAAATTGCCGAAAAAAGTAGAAATAAGATAAAGCAGGATCAAATAAGTGGTTTAAAGATCGATCTAGAGGAGAAGCTACCTGAATGTCAAAAGAATGAAGATAAAAAGCACAAGCCATCTATATTTATGTTCATAGAATCGGACTCACCAGTTGTCAGGAGACGTACTCTTTCAAGCTCGCGGCCAGCTTTTAAGCGCCATTCTTGGAATACTGAGAAGAGCATCGAGTCGAGTGTTAACGATTTACAAATAAACCATCAGCAATCCAATTCTCAGGGCCACTCAAAGGTACATAAACGGGCGCACAGTCTGTCTGTCGATCGACTTGGTAATGACAATTGCCTCGGTCCACTTTTGAATGCAGCGAGTAAACTCGAACGTGATCCTCTACAACAGCAGCAACAAGAGCCTTGTAAGCACGAACAACAAGAGCAAGAAAACGGACAGCAGCAGCAACAATTACAACTACAGACGGAAATTGAAAACGAATATGAAATGAGAGATACCCCACCAAATTCGCATGTAGAGATTCTTAATCACGAAGAGTTGCTTGTAAGTTTAAAAAGTCACAATTACCAAGAACTTGATTCTATACACGAGCAAAAAGGAAGTGACGCCAAGAATAAACTAGCTCAGTCGAACAATCAGCAAGACGATTGCTATTCCGAAAGTACTGAGACACGTAAGAGCGAAACTTTTGACATTAGCAGTAGTGCTAGCGGTCCGTCATCTGCTAGCGAACATACGAATTGTGATTCGAAAACGACAGAGCAAAAGTAAGTATTAATTTAACGTATTTTTACTTGTACATAGAATTTCTATACAAATATTACGATTTTTTTCAGGTTGATGGTTTCAAAAAAAATAATAAAAAGTCATCAAGATAGCCGATTACATGTCCGCAATGGTAATAAAACTGTGATGAATAAAGGATTGAATTCCAAATCAATTGCTTCAACAAATTTTGTTCGATTGTCTGATTTAGACAAGAGACCGCTCTCGAAAGGCTTAAACATTAATTTAACCAATTCAGTAGATTCCGAGAACTTACACCGTTTTAGTAATAACAGTACCGGTACATCGTCGTGGAGTGAAAGTAAATCGATAACATTGACAAAAACTAATGAGCCTCTGTATAGAATGCTTACAAAAAAGTTGTCTGGAAATTTAGGCGGAGTTACCGCGAAATCAGAAAATTATGATGAATTTGGAGCAGAAGCAGAGGCAGAAGCTGTTATTTCTGAATCGGACTTATCGAGTTTGCAGAGTAGTATGGGTCGGTCTGGTCAAGGTATTCTCATTAAACAAAAAGCAAAACTTAAAATTATTGATAATTAATTAGCCTTGGGTATTTAAAAAATTAAAAGCTAATATTTAAGCTATCTCTTGAATAAATATTAGAAAAACAAACAAATAAAAATTATTTTATTATCTCAATAAATATGTATATATGTAATCTTATTATTTAGGAAGCACAGAGGAAACAGAAACTTCAACTAGTTTTGCTATAGGATCCAAACCGTATAACAGACTTGGTGAAGATTTGCTTCGTATGTTTCTCGAAGAAATTAATCCAGACGTAACGATCGATGTGGGGGGCAGACGGATCAGAGCTCACAAATGTATATTAAGCTCTCGTTGTCAATATTTTGCGGCAATCCTAAGTGGTGGTTGGGTTGAAAATTCCGGTAATATAATATCCTTGCAAGGGTATGTACACTAATACATTTCTTTTTTTTCTATCCCTATTATTTCAATATTTTTAAAATTAGTATATAATTTTGTAATAATATAAATTTATTCTAATATCTTTATTCAGATATTCATATAACGCAGTTCACTTTGCTCTACGACACATTTATAGTGGCGAGAGTTGCATACCAGATACTATAAGTATTGTAGAACTAGCTACATTAGCTGATATGTTATGTTTAGAAGGTTTAAAAGAAGTCATTGGTTTCACACTTAAAGTTAAATACTGTCATTTGTTTCACAAAGTACGTCGAAAATCGTTTGTTCCAACTAATTAACAGCAATATCAAGTTAATGCAATAATTCAATATTCGTAAAATTATTAATTTCTAGCCATGCAACGGTTGTACTGTTGGAGTATTAGAATGCATGCCCTTAGCAGCTGCATACGGCTTAGATGAGGTCTATCGAAAATCTCTTCGCTGGATCACTCGGCATTTCGTAAGAATATGGCCAACTAAGGAATTTGCAACTTTACCGCGAGAACTAATGGACAAATGCTATCTTCAACATATTGTACACATGGTATTTAATCTTTTCTTTAACATCTAGTTAGAAAGCTGCAAAAGTTCAAAATTAAAAAAAATTTTTATCTTACGCCGATTAATTGTAAAATGTATTCAAATAATTTTTAATTTTTCAGTCTGTTGATAATGTACTCCAAACAATAATGGATTGTGATAAACTGCTAACTACTTTGCCGAACGTAAGATGGGCGGAACCGGTCTTCCGCTTAGTGTCTAATCTTGTTGATACCGCTATGAAATATTTGACCGATAACTTTTCTGGTGTACTTGGAAGTGAAAGCTTTCAGGCTTTAGATCGAGAGCAAATATGGAATATTAGCCGATTAGAAGATCATCTACTAGCAGCTGCAGAACGTCTACCACCAGAGCAAGCTTGCAAAGCATATTCAAAGCTTGACAAAATATTTATTTGCCTCCAGGCAGACGACGATGTGTCAAGGACAAAACTTCAGTGGAGTCCTCTATTTATGGATTTGATGAATAAAATAAAGATACAAGTTGAAAAATGTTTGATTCGAGATGCGGCTCGAGCTTCTAGAACCAATTCGTGGCTCAAAATGGATTTAGTTCTTCGTAGACGTATTCAAGAACTGGCTTGTCTCGTCATATTGCCCAATGAGGCAACTAACAAGAGGCCATCAAGACATTCCAACTTTTTAAAGGTTAATTAATAAAAGAAAAATATTTTGTATGCAACAACTTTTATTAACATTCAATAATTATTTATTTGTTATTTTAGGAACCCAAAGAACGTCAAGAACCGAGAGTATCTTCTAGTCGAACTCCACCGAACAGGAGCTTTGATTTGCGTAAAGTTAAAATGGCTATATCTGAACACAGTGACGGGAATCTTAAACAAACTCCTCTTCTTCAAACAAGAAAGTTAATGAATAAACCTAAAACCGATCCGTTACAAAGAAAACTACATAATGATAAATTAGCCAATGACGTGAGTAATGTTTCTAGACCGAAATCGTGGCCTAATAAAATTGAGGTATGTACAATACTACTTACAAATACAGTGCTATTTTGCTGTAATACAGTGAACAAGAATAAATTTCTTTTTTTAACTATTTTAGGTTAAATCAAGGTACCTAGAACCAAGGACGAGGCCTCCAGCAAAGGAAAACGTTTCTCAAGCAAATCCAGATAAGACGCTGAGTCAGCAAAAACGAAAAATTATGATTTCATCATCGGACTCGTCGAGAACATCCAGTCCTGCAATGAGACGTGCTGATAAAAAATTTACGCCAAAAGTAACGAAAGTACCAATAAAAAAGGATGGAAAAGCTCTTTCATCGGATAGTTTAACGGGATCAAACAGTCGTTTGAATTCCAGAAAAGAAATTGCAAGCAAAAGCTGCGGAATAACGAGGCCAGAATCACCTTCGTTAAAATTGAAAAGTGCCGAAGCTGGTATGTCAGTTGACTCTCTATCTGATGCCAAAAAAAGGCAACAGCAGCAGCAGCAAAACTTGCTAAAGAAACCAACGAATAGGATGGATACGTCTATTTCAACGGATAGTCTAATGACAGATATAACAACGATTACAACACCGAAGTCTGTATCAACCAATAAATCATCTCCAATACTGGGCAAAGCGACAAATGCGAGTGTAAACCAAACGCGTAGTTACGATAAAATGAAAAAATTATCGCCCCCATCTCAACAGCGCAATTATAATAACCATGTCAATCACATAAACGGCAACAATACTAACAACGGTATTAATAACAGCAACAGTAATAATAATAATAATAATTATAGCAGCAATGGTTCATCAGTTCGAAGGCCAACGAGGTCTTTAGAAAGTTCAACTGCAGCTAGTAGGAGTAGAGCTGCTGCTGTAGCAAATACATACCACGGTTCTTTGAATTTGCGCAAAAGTCTTTTGGACGCAGCCAAGGCGCCTGATATTCCAAATAAAACAATTGGTAGTCCAGCGATGACTAGAACTAGTTTACGGCAAAGTATATTATCGACGAGGTCATCTGGCTACACAGCGAACGCAGCTTTTAATAAAGCGACCGACAGGTGCGAGAGGAAAGAAGAAGTAGCTTCTATTAATAATCAACGTTCTTCTTCCAGTCCAGGCAGTAAAAGATCACCGAAATCGAATATCAGTGGTCGGCTTAACAAGTCGTTTGTTGCTGCCAACAAACAGAAATCAAACAAAGTGGAAGATAAAACGGCTACGAATAAGTTAAAAAGTAATTCGCAAACAACTAGTGGTATAGATCAGAATGGTCCCAAGTTCCTCAATCAAAGTTCTAGGTCAGGTACCTTTTTGAAAGATGAACCGACTATTTTAAACAAATCAGATATTGAGACGGCTGCTATTGATATCTAAACATAATTATAAAATATTTCGATATGAATACATATTTATAAGTGTATGTATAAAAATGCTCCTGCTCTCTCTTTCTCTCTCCCCTGCTTTTTTTATGGAATTTTGGACTCAATTCCGTAAATAAGCCGTACTTGCTGAATCCCGACGTAAACTCTTGTATAAGTCATTAATGTCACAATATAATTGTAGAATGAAAAGTTACAAGGAATCTGCATTTTTCATAGACATTTCGTAAAAATTACGATCATAAGTGAATAAAAACTTGTACATTAACTGCATAGGAATTTAAAGTCACTAATATAATAATTATTCTTAAATTTACAGCTATCTCTGTATGTAATTATTATTTATATTTTTTCAATTGAATATATTTTTTAATTTTTTAAATTAATTATAAACGTATTAACTCTGACATTTTGAAAAGCTTTGATTTTGTTGAAAATAATTTTATTGTTTTTTCTTTAGTACTATATATTATTAGTTAAAGGTTGACTGTTAAAACTGTTTTAATAGCGGATAAGAAAAAGAGAAAAACTGTTAAAGAAAGCTAAGATATAAATCTGATACGTGTATAATTAATCTGTGGCTGTTGAAAGAATTCCAAGTTATACTTTTTATATAAGAGCATATTAAGAGACATAATAATTAGTGGAAAAAATACCGTTATAATACAAAAATATTTAAAACATTGAATTTCCAGGATACAGCAGATAAAATTATATGGTAGAAAAATCAAAATCTTATAGATAGAATATACTATATATATATATATATACATATATATAAAATAAATCATATCAAGTACTTGCTTCTAAATATTTAAGCTTAGCCAAATCACTTTTTAAAAAACTGAATGATTATACAATTGTATGCCGCTATTGTACAGACCTGTTACATGGATTTCTGCGAAACTATTGTTAACAATTTTTTTTATCTATTGTATATTAGTTTATTTATCAAAATTATGTATTTATATTTTACAATGTGAATATATATGCAATATCTACATCTAGTCAAGTAGCGTGTATTGTTTGGAAATCGGATTCACATTTTATTTCTATGGATTTAACACTAATAAATCAATTATTTTTTACCATTGACAGTTTAATATTACTTTGCTGCCATCTTCATCAAAATAGTTACTTATTCCTATTGAAGTCTCCAGTAATAAATTTTATTGTTAACAGAAATTTTGGAAACATTATACTATATTTTAAAAATAAACTTTAAAATTTATTAAAATACTATAATTTATTGAATCCATAGAAAGTAAATACAAGTCAGAATTCTATACAACATATATTACTTAATCATTAAGAAATATGTGCGCTTATATATACATATTTTTAAGTAATGTTAATAAATAATTTGAGATAGTGTTTATAAATAATAACAGTGTTTAAAAATAATATTGTTTATTCCTTATTCACTTATTAGTAATTTTTCTATAGATACTAAAATGAGTTTATTCTTTATCAGGGTTGAAATCCTATTAACAACATTATTGCAAGAAAAGTAAATTTTTTAATAAGAAATATATTCAACCATGGAGAATAATAATAATTAATGTTACACATTTGTAAAATTTCTGAAACTGATAAGTGTCTCAATAACAGAAAAATTACAATAACTAAAAGTCCAATAACGTTCCTCTGGTTTTCTTGATATCAGTGGTTGGAGGTGGCATTGCTTTTCGTTTGTTCATGCCTTTTCTTTCTAACTGTTTTTCAATAATTCTAGCATTGTTTGCATATGAATCTGCCACTTCTCTCTGAAATCCGAATATTATTTTCAAAAAGTTTTTTCAAACATGTCATATTATTTTATAGAAAAAAAAAAATTACCGCTTCAATTTCATCTTCTTCTTCATCAATCGTTGAAACAGTAACAGAACTGAATTTGCCCATATTTTTCGTATGCTTCGTAACCATGACTTTTTTGGGTTTCTCCAATTCAACTTGATTATAAATGTCAGTAATAGGACCTTCTCCTGAGCTTGTGACAACAGAACCCTTAACAATAAATACTACATTTGGTGCCGTATCATGTTTATAATATAGTAATAAACCACATCTAGAAAATAAAAACAATTGTCATAAAGATTGACAAATTTTTATAATTAAAAATATAAATAATATTATATACTTTTTGCACTTTTTTCTATTTTGCTTTTCAATTCCTTCAGAACGTTTTAGATACACAATTTCATCTTGTTCGCAAGTCATTTTGTGAGCATGTTTACTACCATCAATAATTCTGGCCCCATCTCTTTTACGCATTGGCAATTTTTCCAAAGCACAATCTGCAAAAAATGTTTGTATTAAAAAATATAATACCAGAGCAAAGTGAAAATGTAAGCAAAATAAAACACCAAATAATAGCTTACCTAAAATTAAAGTCATTTGACCACACAAGCAATAATAAGTATGCAAAGGTTTTTCTTCGCTATATTCTTCTTGATCCTTAGTATCAGAACAAACAATACTTCTTGAAACTACTTTTGGCATTTTTGTGTTTTTATGAGCAACTCTCACAAAAGATAAATACTTTTCTTTTATGTGTAAGTTGAGGTTAGCTAGTATAACCTCTCGTTATTAATAAAGAAATATAAAAATATTTTTTATCACATAGTCAATACGCGCCAATAATTTATTAACTAATAATCAATCAAAGACACGACTTCTTTAGCCGTAAAATATTTTTCGTAGTAAGTCGAGTACAGAATACAACAGTAAACACAGAACTAAAATTCGACAATTAGGTAGAGATTATTATAATGTTGGCAACATTGCAAATCAAAATATACATGTTAAACTTAAAAAACTAAAATTTACTTATGACGTAAAAAACTATATTTATTTAAGTATAACCGAATTATAATAATTTTGATAATGGTAATTTTGAATAAAATTCGGCAAAAGAATAAAATTTAAAAATAATTATTTTTTATTGTTAAGATCTTATATTATACAAAGTATAATTTTGTTACAATTAAAAAAAATTCTATACTTATATTTAATAAAACAAATACTTTTCTCAAGTTTTCTAATCTCTTAATAATTGGATAAGTACTGAGAATTGTTTGAGACTGATAAATTATGTTCAAATATAAATGTATAATGACAAAACGAAAGTATATCAGACAACTTAATGTAAATTATGAGATCATTAATAAATACAATTTTTATTTCTTAGATATTTAATGTTTTAATGAAAATGTGTGTATATGTATGTATTTTGTGTGACAATGAATTTAGCTTAAATCAATATTTTGATTCTTTAAATAGACTTGAGGGTTTTTTCAAAAAGTTTAGTAATCTACTTTTCCATTGTAATGATTTAATCACTATCAGAATCAGTAGTTTGTATGATTGCTGGAATACAATTTTTATCTTTAATTAGGCTGTGTTCAATTAAAAACATCTCAACATCTGAAACATAGAAGTCATCTCCCAAAGTATCAGTTACATGGACAAAATTACCAATAATTTGACCATTTTTATAGGCTAGTAAAGCAGGTACACCTTCTTTTTTAAAATGTTTACTAACACCAACTGATGAGGCTAAAACATAAAGATACATTTACAATAACCATAGATAACATATTTACAATCACATATAATCCTTGAAAATTTACCTAGTATTTTACAAAATTTCACATATGGATATTCTTCAGCAAGTGTCTTGAGACAGCTGTTCATAGCCAAACAACCAGATACATTTGTTTGATATATATGAATGATAGTGGTAACTGATTTATCTTCCTCATCAATAGCCTTCAAAAATTCTTCTGCATTTTCCAAATTGATAAGCGAACCAAATTTCAATTTCTCTGCTCTAGACATCATTTCCAACATCCTCTGTCTTTGATACTCAAGAAGGAACTCATCAGCCATAAATTCAGCTAGTTCAGGATCTGTTTCCAATATTTTTTCTCTTTCCTCATCCAAAGCACTGCGGCAACTAAGAGTAAGCTTCTTCATGAGTTCTATTCTTTCTTTTTCTTGTTCCTCTCGTCTTTCAATTTCTAACTGTTTGAAGCGTTGCCAATCCTGTAAGATTTAAGTCCAATATTGAGTAAACAGTCGCATGAATTGGAAGAATAAAAAAAAAAATACTAAAAGAGCAGTAGAAACAAACCCGAATGACTCCTTTTGGTCCAGTGTTGCTAGATGTCCCATCCCAATCGGTGAAATCAAAAGACGGCTCCTTTGCTGACATTTGTATAGTGCCAGCCTCATCCTCTTTACCCGAGCTTACAGAATCATTATCGTCTTCGTCTTCACTGGAGCTGCTGCAGTAATACTGCGACTTCTCACCCATAATCTTATCCTCGAGCGTAGCCATCGTGAAAACTTGTCTAGCGCACCAGCAGCCAAGGCAGAGGAAAGTGAAGTCCTTGATTAAAGAAGCGGTCGATGCGAAGCCAAGTAAGCTATTGCGTGCTTGTCCTCTCTAAGCGCTAATAAAATTGGTTATGTTGATATTATGAATGTCCCTTTGCGCTTGGCAGACGCTTGACATGGTCCCGTGATAATTCGTGTGCAGCTAAAACTGCAGGGCGCGTGTGTCCGTTGTTGTACAAGTCCAGCGCGGGCAGCAATTGACAAAACAACTTGACAATGGAACGCGCATATGTCTTAACGGCACTGCAACTGGAGCACTGATTTTAGAATTGATTTTCCTCGCCCTCTCTCTCTTTCTCTCTCTATCCTATTGTATATTCCTCACCCAGCCCTACAGCAGCTGTCTCGCTCTTTTCCACTCTACTCGCACATTGTAGTAGCGCCACCGCGGTAATACTCGGGCAAAGAGCTGTCGGCTACCTAGGAACCTACTGCCAAACATAAGGATGCATAAAAAAAAAATGAAAATAATATTACAGTTAGTCAAATTGCGCTACGTAAAGTAACGAAATTCTTTTATTCGTTAGACATAAACTATCGTTAATGTTTGTTAAAAGTTGTTAGTAACATTACGTTACATACTTACCAACTATTGCGCTGAAAGAGATCTGCTTACACAACGCAGTTTTTATATAATACCTACATGCGTGTATATTCGTAAAATATTTCTAATGCTTATGGTGCGTTAAATGACGAAAAATGCACGGCGTTTATTATTATGAAGAGCTACTATAAATTTAACGTTTACTTTTTTTTTCAATTACCGTGTAAATAAATTACCGAATTTTACGTAATCTCGTGTTGCGATAAGTTTTTTCGACAATACGCAACCTTCCGTAAGATCGGTTTAACTTTAGTTTTTAATTACAAGTCTTCGACGCGACGTGCGTGCGTGCGCAAGTGCGCTTTATTGAAAAATGAAAAACCAACGCCTCTATAGCGGAATAATCATTATGAGTGTATCCAGGATCGTTGTAACTATATTAGCATGATAATTGAGTGCGAATATAAAAAAAAATGCCGCGATAAAATGCAAAAATGTTGACAGCGATTTTTTTCTTTTTTTTTTTTAAATATCCTTACTCCGCTCTGCACACGAGGTGCTTATATTACTGTAATAAGCAGTTGTCAACTGTGAGCTTGGGGGAAAAAAAGAAAGAAAAAATGGACAAATAAATGGCGGAGGTGAAAAATGTGCAGAGTATCTTGTATATACTCAAGCTCTAGTTTTCTATATACATATATGTATATTCATAAGAAATCCACACTTTAGCATTGGGCTTTTAAAAAAAAACGATTTATATAAATAGCTTTTTCAATTTCATTGTTTCCCCATTTATTTTGATCGACAAGATATGAAAAGACAGGGGATTTAAATGACAAGTGATCAGCGCGCAGATGGATTATAATCAATTGGATCGTCGAGCTTAATTTTGAGGAAAACGAGACTGAAAATTGTTTACCACTAGAGCTGCGTCAGAAATCGATAACAAACGCTCATCTTGTATTACGCGCCGAATAGAATATCTCAAAGGCTTGATAAAATAACGTTACGAAATGCATTACGTCTCGTAGCTTATGTATACCCAGTCCCAGGAGTAATTTTGTATTGTAATATAAATCAACCTTGCTCCTACGCCAACTAAATGAAACAATGAATTTGTCGAAATGAATATCGTCGAAAAAGGATATACCGTTGCTTCGAGGAAAGCCAGATTTCACGGCCCTCCCTTGCCTACCTTTCGAGTCGTCTAATCGTTTTTCCTAAGGACGAGGGAAATCGTTATAATCAAGAGGTTATACGATGAGTGCGTGGGAAGCGCGCAGGCAGATAAGAGAAGAACGCGGGAGGCCTGCTGCAAAGGAAGGGCTATAGTGTTGATAAAGCGAAACCCCCCAGGGATTCGTTTGTTCTGTACGCATACACCCACGTCCACTCCCTCCCCGCCGTCTATCCCCTCCCATTTTTTTTCCAGCAGCTCCGCTGCCCAATCTATATTGGATTTCGGGTATTTCTTCAAACACAACATACCTCCTACCTTCCTCTTTTCCTCTCTCCGGCTACGGCATAATATTACCATTATCATTTTCGTTGCCGTCGTCGTCGTCGTCATCATCATTATCGTTATCGCGCTAGCTGTTTTTCTTCATTCTTGTTCATCAACTGCCTTGCCTCCCTATTTTGATATTTTTCAACTTTAAGCTCTTAATCGTCTATCCCCACCACCTACCAAGTCGTTTATTTACATCTTGTATTGCTTGATATACATATTCATATAAACCTTAAGTAAAATCACAAGTTTAATATTAATTAACCATTATAAGCGTAATTTATAAAAGGAAAATTGATTATTTGTTAGACACAAATTTATAGAGCTTTTAGTGGACCTAATATTTACCTTAAAAATCAAATCTTTAAAATACACGTAATTAATATTTATTTATAAATAGCATACATCTTAATGTCGCTAACGTTATTAGATACAGGAGAAAGAAATCAATATGCATGCAAGTGTTATGTGACTTGACCTTAACTGTGATTGTTCAAAACAAGTGTCACCGTATCGAATGGATAAATAAATCTCATCCTTAATAGTACACGCGACAAAGATTGTCAATCAGGGTGAATGATTGATAATTAACCGTTTTAACTTAATTATTGTTTACTAAAATTAGATTTTCTCCGTTTCAAAAAACAATACAACTAATTGGAGTGGCAAGTGTAGGCGAGGTAGTGGTGGTGGGGGGGGGGGGGGGGGGGTTAGAGCGGGTCAACAAATACAATCGATAAGTGAAACAAAAGATTAGAGCGTATAATAAGTGGGTAGAGAGCCTGGCACGACGTGTAGTCAGATAATAAAGTTGCAACGAAAGAATGAGATCTTTGCGGGTGTGCTGGGCGATAAGCGAAACGGATAATTGGCGCTTCGCTGCAATAGCTCTCTCACGTCGTGCACAACATAAACAAAAATTCGGCTCGGCTCGGCCCCTTAAGCGAGAGCCAGCTAATTGCGTACCCTTAACAATTCACGCTAATTACGCGGACTCCTCGTGGCCACCGTTTCGTTTCGCCACGTCGGTCCGCCTATAATGCAACGCACTTTTTTTCACAGTTTATTATTATAAACATAATAACCATAAAACATATAAATTTTAATGGAAACACTGATTTTGATGTTTTGAAATAGCGAAGAAGTGAAAAGAGAGAGAGAGCCATTCAATCATTAGATGCTAATCTGATTTACTTTCGTTTCGATAATCGCACGAGAGACACGCGAAATTAAGATAGCACGTCATCCCTATAATAATTTCTTCGTAGCTTTGACAAATATTTCAAAAGTTTATTGGTCAAAGGTCTTGAGCATCTTAATAATAAGATACGAGGAGCTGATCTCGGAATATATATATATGCACATGTGGTTATAGGTTGACGTACAAATATACCAAGTACGAATATAATCAAAATTTCAACATCTTCAAGTTTGTTACATTATACGTTATCTACAACTTGTTGTTCTCTTAACTATAGTAGACAATATCAACGTAGCTTCTTCGAAAGCGTTCATTGAGTAACGTGGTGGCCAACTCTTAAAGTCAACACGAGAAAACTACAACAGCCAAGAAAATTGTTAGATGAAGAGTAATTCAGTGCCAAATAGTATTATTATAAAACGAACTGAAAATAACGTTGTGCCAAATGCTCAACGTCCCTACAATTTTCATTCTGCTATTTGAAAGCTTGACAGACATTGATGTTTGGTATAGTATCATATGGGTAACGATCATCTCTCTCTCTCTCTCAGCTGATTTTTA
Organism: Anagyrus pseudococci; assembly: GCA_030522585.1. Classification (NCBI taxonomy): domain Eukaryota; kingdom Metazoa; phylum Arthropoda; class Insecta; order Hymenoptera; family Encyrtidae; genus Anagyrus; species Anagyrus pseudococci. The sequence goes on along the minus strand of JAPYYQ010000153.1, from coordinate 51,376 downwards.
TTAAAATTCTAGTGTCGAAATGTGACGTGGACAAAAGCCTTTCGTGATTAATAAGTAAATATAGCAAGTAAGAAAGATAAAAAGAAAGTGACGAGCGACGTTAGTTCATTGAGAGAAGTAAAGTCTTAGTTGTTGGTAAACCGGATGAAGTGCGTTGGAAACGTATAAACAAGCCACAGAGATAATCAACGATCAACGTCAGATCGTGGACGTTTTAATGCACGAGAGCTGCTTTATCAGTTTGAGAAATAATCTGAGTAAAGTAGGAGGAGGAGGAGGCATACGTATGCGGGGCTTGCAATCGTCGCGCATGTACAAATATTTTGTTTATCGGAGTTTAAACCGTTTCCACGCCCCGGCGCTGCTCGAAAATATTTTTCCACCATCTCTCTCTCTCTCTCTCCCTTGTCTTAGCTCCTCCTTCGCTTTCTCTCTCTCTCTCTTTCTTTCTCTCGGCGTCGTTCTATGTGACGCACATGCGTCGAGGCAGACTTTTGAATACCGGCCGAGACGCACCTTGTTTTTAGCTTTACGAGTCTGCTCTGCCAATTTGTACGCTGCCTTGTTGAAAAATTTTTACGCACAATCAGGTTGAATTAAAATTTCTCGCAGTCGTTCACCGGCGCGTCGTCGTGGCAAGTTTCGCCAGCCGAGATAAACTCCGGCAATAATACAATGATTACATCATTGACATTTGCGCGGAAGCTTAGAGGCTGCGCTTTATTCTTTTTTTTTTTTGCCTCCTCCCCGTGCACGATGTCGAATCTCATCTTTTATAATTACTCGCGCTCGGCGTATGTCAACGTTGACGTTTAGTCTGGGGCTTTAGATGTTACAACGTCTCGATCGGCGACTTTGTTAAATCAATAGTATTTTAATACTTTAATGTTTGCTCGCGCGGCAATCAGATGGCAATACAGCGGTTTTCCTCCTGTCTGAATGCACTTGCTAATGGGCCCGCAAAACATTTTTATCTTTTCATTGTTTTCATATATGGGCAATCGGAAAAGCGACGAAAAATTGGGAAAAAATGTCAAATAAAGGGCTTCGAAGTGGATTCGAGATGCGTTAAAGTCGTTATTTCGCTCCGAAGGCAAGAGTGCAGTGCATTATACGAGTTGCCCTTGCAGCATAGCGTGTAAGCCCAAAGTCTTTGTAGACGGTGCTACGTCGAGTCTCGGGAGGCTTGAGCGGCTCCGCGGACAGCAAGCTTGATCGTATCGGTAACGAGGATTCTTGCGCGGCAACGGCTCGGGATTGGCCGCGGCAGTGTCGGCGGCGGCACTGGAAACTCACGAGCAGGCCCCGTCTTTGCTCCCTACCCTCTCTATCTCTCTCCCCCACGTCTGCGGGAAGCCTGCATTGCCTGTCTTCGAGCCGGGCTGCCAGTTCTATAGTGTATATAAGTAGCTACCGGCGGCACAGCTTCCAGTGATAATACGATTTCTCGCGGTCAACGATCCACGGGCATTTCGAGCGCCAGCGACACTTGGACTCATTCGAAGCTTCTCGCACGGAGTTCTCAGATTTTGTTTTGTCAAATTTTAAACGCGCCGACGCCGCCAAAAAGGACGACTCTCTTCTTCTCGTTACGCGCTCGTCTTCTCTCCCTCTCGACATGCCGATGGTAGACAACAAAAACGGCCACAGCCGACCCAGCAAGAGGCCCAGTGAAAATGACTTTTTCCACACGAACGTCAAGCACACCGGCCAAGTCCATGCCCAGTAAGTCATGCTTTCAAGCTTATTTTTACTCGACCCACAGTCTGATTTATATCCAATAATTCACTTTGCGACTCTTGATAAACTCTTGTTGTTTTTTTTTTGCTGATGTTGATTCTGCTTCCGCTGCTGGTTGTTGTTGTTGTTGTTGTCATTCGTGGTTCCATCGTGTTTAGAAACACTTTGTAATCATCAATGAGGAATATAATAGTTTCGTAATCTTGACAAACTATTAACTATTACATTATCATTACTTCCTTTTGATCAACCTAATGCAACACACAGCAACTTGCATAGTTTCAAGCTTGCACGTACTTATTATTTATTATTCCTTTTTTTCTTTTTTACATTTATAAATTTCGAACAATGAAACATTAAGCGAAAGGTTTCATTTAAAATTATTTTGTATGAAGAATTTTATTTGCTTTTTTAAATATTCTGAAATAACACGTAAAACTTAATTAAACGTCATAAATAATAAAACGGAGACGTTAATGACATTTGAAAAATAATTAATTTTGCGTATGAACTTTTATCAATAAAGATACTGAAATTTTTTACAAAATATCGGTAGCATTGACACTTGTTCTTTGTGGCTGTTCTTTTTTCGTCACGGTCTAATTATTGACTTGGAATTTAAAGATTCGATAAGTGACGTAAACTTTTTTTTCGTTTACAACCAAAGCAAAAGGACACTATAACTGTTGCTTCATCTTCAACTGAAGTAGATAAAATTCAAATAAAATGTTGCTCTTCGTACCCTAATTATATTTTGCAAAATTTAGCCACTCCTTATCGAACAGTTATAAAATTAAATTAACAAAAATGGCTCGATTATCAGCGGAATATTTATTTTTATCGTCATTTTAAAATCAAATTTTTGGATGAATGGCAGATAATAAAGTGTTATGGATTAAAAAGTTACGTTAATTAAGTAACATAAGAAACAATGCAGTTCTAGAATTTATTATCTTAATATTTATTTTTTCAAGTTTATTAATTATTGACATGCACATAAAAGTTCCAGTTATGTCTTGTCTCTTTGTTGTAGTTTAAAACAATACGTATATCTATCAAGTAAGGTTTTTCTTATTCAACGCATGATTTACAAACCTACTGTGCATTAATTAAGATAAAAATTAAATTTTATGTTTGTACGGAGTACGGCCTGTACGGCAAAAATTTCAAATTGAACAAGCTTTTAGTTCATCCAAAATTTTACTGTTAACATATTAAATGTTTCTTTATAGGTACTAGTATACCTTTACACCATTTTTGGTTCACTATGTTTGGGCTACTTTGCTCTTTTTGATATGATAATAAATAATAAATTAGGTGTCTATTGTAGTAGCCTCCGATGACACTTGACATTGGCTTACAAAAATAGACGACATTTAGTTATCATTTTAATTCCTTCGTATTAGTGTATATATTTATATTTAATGCTGACAAAAATGATTTTTTATCTAATCAGCGGGTTATCGTACGATGAAATACAAATACTATATTTAAAAAGTTTGCAATTTTACAGAATTTATAAAACAAATTCGAAGCCGAACGTACTTGTACTCTGCCGACGTTCACCGACTCGCCAATGTAACGTTTAAGTAAACTTATTAATTAACCAATCAGTTTTAGAGGCGAAACAATTTATTTAAATGTTATGTAATTACGACATTTTTATGGTTTGAATTTGAAAGACTACAAGGGATGCAAGTGAAATTTTTATCACTGAGCTTTTTCACAAAGTAATTTGCGTTTAATTGCAATTATAAAAGTCTCATATAATCGGTGTAATACATACGACATGTAAGATAATTTCTGCATACACAGAACCCATTTTATCGTGATTATTTTCAAAATTGATAAATAACAAATGGTTATTGATTCTTGTGAAAATATATTTAAAAAGCTAAGCACTGTAAGCAATTGATTATGACATTTTAAAGGTTCATTGAAACAATGGTGATTATTGGTAGATTCAATATCTAACGGATAAAACACCTGTCGGCTGCTCGAAAAAGTTTCGTTTAGCCTAGGCCTTGGCATTTCAGCATTAAGCTATCCTCCATACACTTTGATCATGTTTAAACATACATATCGGTATTAATTACAGTTAACGTCACACTCTTATGTTTCAAAGAGATTTACATTACGCACAGAGGAGAGGAGAGACTTAAGTCAAATTTTTTCTTTTTTTCAAACAGACATTTTTTTACTCAGTCGATCATAATCTTTGTCACTACAGGTGTAGGTAAATTTTCCAATGACGGAAAAGCCCAGAAAAGGCTACTCGAAAAAAAAACAGTATTTTTACCTGTTACACCATAATAACAGACATTCTGCGTATGGGCATCTCTGGTGTTACGTTGCCGTTATTATCTAAGGTCGATATTAACATATAGCTAATCAATCATTTGGATCAACGAAGCTAGTATTTATATTTGCCCATGTGGTGTAGCAAATTACTATTGTTATGCTTTACATCATTGAAAAACAAATTATTATCGAACAATATCAAGGTCATAATTGCTTGATTCTTTATTGAAACGAATCGTTTTAATGAATAAAGTGTAATTTGGCACTATGCTAAAGTAAATGAAAATGTAGTATGCAGCAATAGTTTAAATAAAATTTTCTTTCAGTTATTTATATATATATATATATACATGCATGCACATGACAAAGAATTTATAAGTACGTTATGATATTTTAAAGAGATTTTTCAAGTCAAAGTGAAAGCAAATCGTCAATGAATTGTAATTAGCCAAGCGACGTGTACGTAAACTAGCTAGGCTAATTAGCCTGCGCCTATTATCTCCAACGAGCTAGCTTTTCGTATTTGTGCGGCAATTTACAGTGATTTGGTAGTCGTTCAATCGATCGAAAGAAAAGCGATGATTAAGCTCGTTTGTTAGTTTAGAGTACAAATTCCAAGCGTCTGGAAAATCAAAATGTGTCTTGGCCGCCTGCTGCGTTTTCAGAGCCTCAGTACACGTCAATCGTAATGATATACAGTTGCATTATGAAAATAAAGATCAACGTAAATAACCGGATTCCACTGGACTATTATAAAATCATTGTACATCAAGGCCAATTGGCCCTGTCAGGCGAGGTTTCTCTTTTTTTTTCTCTCTCTTTCAGTTAAATTTTCTTTCTTTCCTTTTCCTCGGGCTCCCGCCACAGCTCTTTGCCCCTTCGGCCCTTTAAACAAGCTTCGCTCTCGTTGCAAACGCCACTGGCAAATCGAGTCTGCGACATCAAGAGTAATGAGCGTACTTTTGGCCAATTACATTATCAGCCCTGCTGAGGTCGCGTTCGTCGGTACATATATATATATATAAATCACGAAGAATTGCTATCAATTGACGGGTGCGACACGACAACGATATCGGATAAACGACTTCTAACTAAGCTGCCTGCACGACGCTCTAACGATCATTAAGCTTCATTATCCTCGAAAGATGTTATGATAATAAAATTGCCCCCCTACCCCCCCTTCCTCTCTCCGCCATACCAACCTACCTACCTCCCCCCTCCCTCGGCTAAAGGAATGCCCAAGTGGCTGCTTTAATATATGAAATTTCAGCTTATTATCGTAGTTTATGAATAACTAGCGGTTATTATACATGTACGGCTTTCAATTATAAATTTTTCAAAATTCAGGCGAACGTTTTTAATTTTACAAACGTGTTTTAACAGAACAGCTACAGATTATCTTTGATTCAGGGATTATAACAATTTAATCTACGTCGATTTAAGATTTTACGATACGAGTATGTACGGAAATTTTTTAAACATTTACGGCACGAACTCCTACGATTTAAAGCTACTTTCAACCCTAAATCTTCATATTTTGCCAAAGCACTACTAAACAGAACTAATTATTTCAAGTCCTTCAAGTTTTTCCTTTTTCTTTCACGAGTTTTTTTTTCTTCACTATTGACTTCTTTTTTTCCGACATCTACCTAGCACACGCATAGAAGTATCTAGTAAAAAAAAATACGTTAAAATGTATTTTAAATTTATCAAGTAAAAAAGGACACAAATAAAATATAGATGTATTTAAGATAAGTAAATTTCCAATCGCTGTGTTTGTTAATTGCGATATTATTTTTCCTACTTGTTCAATGATAAACATTTGCAAGATGATAAGCAATTCTCCACAGGGGGCTGGTTTCATCATCAATTGACATGCATATAAACTTTGATAACAGCCGTGCACGCATGTTTATTCGTTTTTCTTATTTTTTTAAAATTTTTTTTTTTAGTTATTGCTCTGAAACGCAGATAAGAGGAAAACACAGAGGGAAATATTTTGTTCGGGACGTTTGTATCGGTATCGCTCGTTTGAAGGTTTTTTTTCCTTTACTGCACACGTTACGTACGTCACAATATACACCAGCGCAAAATTGTTCGATTATTTAACATCCACGACATGTGTATATTAATATCAAGGTAATTTCTGTGTTGCAGGTTTAGCTTTGAAGCGCTTCAAGAGAGTGCCAACTATCTTCTAGATCACACTTCAATTCGACCGAAAATTGGAATCATCTGCGGTTCCGGCTTAGGTAAGCATGTCCGCGAGTCCGTCCGTGCGCCTACTTTCTAATTATTAGGTCGACGAGCCTTAAAAAAATAAGAACCGATCGAATTATAATGAGGAAAAGTCAAATAATGCGACAGCTAACTTTCAAGGGTGAAATATGAACAAACTACATGTTTGCACGCTCACGTTGCAGGCTCAATTCCCGATGCCCTCACACAAAAGCAATGCTTTCCCTACGAGCAGATACCGCACTTTCCAACCTCCACCGTGAAAGGTCACGTCGGTCAAATGGTCTTTGGTTTTCTCCACGGCATGCCCGTCATGTGTATGCAGGGCAGGTTTCATTACTACGAAGGATATCCTCTCTGGAAGGTTTGTCTACATCCATATTTCACCTTTTTATTTGCCTTCATGTTCATTTCGTTTTGTCCTCATCAACATCATTAGACGTGAAATTGAGCGTTAAATTTGTTTGTTCTTTGGAACGCAGTGCTCGATGCCGGTGAGAGTGATGAAACTAGTTGGCGTAACACATCTCATAGTAACCAACGCAGCTGGAGGCTTAAATCCCAATTTCAACGTCGGTGATATTATGTTGATGAAAGATCACATAAACCTAATGGGATTTGCTGGCAATAGTCCTCTTCAGGGGCCCAACGACGACAGGTACTTCATTAGCTGTGAATTTAAAATTTTTTAGAAAAAAAAAAAGTTGTAGCATCGTACAGTGGATGTAATAAAATTGTCTGCAATCAGGTTTGGACCTCGCTTTCCACCCATGAACAGCGCTTACGACAAACATCTGCTGGGCTTGTGTGAGAAGGTGGTCGAGGAAATGGGAATCCAAGACATCGTTCAGAAGGGTGTCTACACGTGTCTGGGCGGGCCGAGCTACGAGACAGTTGCCGAATTGAAGCTCCTGCGGATTCTCGGGGTCGACGCAGTCGGTACGTACTCTAATCGTCGTCTATCTTCGCGATTCCGGTGGGGATGGATCTCGATCGGCTGAGCCTCATCTCTGTGCGCTCGAGACTGAAAAACTTTATCGATTTGACTTTTCTTCTAGGCATGTCAACGGTACACGAGGTCATAACGGCTCGTCATTGTGACCTCAAGGTCATCGCTTTCAGTTTGATTACAAACTTATGCTCGGTTGATTACGACGATCACACGGAAGCCGATCACGAGGATGTGGTAATTGTTGGCAGACGAATGGAGGGACTGCTCAAGGAGTTCGTTTCAAGAATCGTCGCTCAGATTAAGGAGACACTCGAGGCGGATGATGTCTCCAAATAATTATCATGGCCAAGCGTTATCGTCGATTTTTCATTTATCCAAGAGGATACAAAAAGAACAACTGCGTTGTTTAACTGCCTGCCCTCATTCTCCCCACTCCCTCGTCTCGACATAAATACAAGCATACATATACATGCATACATACAAATATGTTTATGTGTATGTATGTACATTTCGAGAATGCCCGCTGTCTTATAATAAGATAAATACATCCTACTGTCGTCGACGTATAAATCGAGTACCACTGTCGATGTTGCTGTTATATTAATGTTGAAGCTTCGATTATGTCAGGTTGGGATTCTGAGAAGAATTGTAAAAAGTTGCTTTGACAATTTTAATTACAAGGCCTACTAGTTGCGTTTGTGCTTGCAGTGTTAAAAATGTTGAACATTATTTTACAGATGTGTAATCTCGAGCTTTTTCTTTAAATTTTTTGCAGCAGCAAATTTTATTTATTCTACGCCCATTGTAAAAGACTATACATTTTAGTTTACTTTTGTAAAATAATTTTTTTATAAGGAAGCTTATTGCGTTCTATGTTAATTGAAAAAAAAAAAATAAAAGCATTGTAATAAGATATTTAGTAGATAAGTAATAAATAAGCATTAAAAAATATTTCATATCGACTTGGACTTTCTTTTTACTCTAATATATGTAGCACGTACACCAATGCTTGTATTTGGCTTGGTGTATTATATAAACTAAATTTCAATACCAGAACGTACAATAAATCATTTTAATTAATTCGATAAAGATTAATATCGAATTAAAACGAAAAATTGTTAAAGATCAATTGAAATTATGTTATTGCAATTGAAATACGCGCCTGCGACTACACACAATAACTCAAATTAGTCAACTTTTTTCCTCGTTTAATCGAATAAATTGAATAAAAATCTTCAATTTCAATTAATTATATTCCATTAAATGGACATAAATTCTATAATTCAATATGCATACAACGCTGAAGCAGTTATAACTAAATAAAAACGAAAAGAAAAGAAATATAAAATTGCCTTACCTAAATCGTCAAGTTTTTTAACTGCAGTCGATAACTGTCCGACAGTGCAAGAGGCTCATCCTTCCCATTTTTCCAGCAGTTGTTCTGATCGCTCAATGAAAAAGTCTCCAGCGAGCTATAGTCTGGGAGATGTGAGTGCGAGTGTGGCTGGGTGTGCGGGAAGGTGAGGGGCAAGGCTGCGGGTTATCTAGAAGACTGTCAGTGTTGTATACGTATTGAGATAAGTAGAGCAAACGGCGTGCGCGTGGATGTCTACTGGAAACTGGCGCCGCGCTGGCTGGAAGGCTGATTCGTTTTCTGCTGCACAGTAGGTAACACTTCTCTCCCGTTTATATTACTGCGCACCCTCAGTTTTGGGAAACGCCAACGCAGAGCAAAGTAAAATGAACAAATATATGCGTTGTACAGCTCTATGTTAGAGCGAGAGAGGATATGCTCAAACGAGTTAGCTTGATCGTTTTGACACAATAAGGAGCAGGCAAAAATGCGCGGATGAAAGGGGAGGGGTAGGGAATAAGCGATGGAGAGAAAAAAAAATGAAAGATGATGGAATCTGCTGGTTCTGCCGGCGGTAGCGCTGCCTCGTCCGCTCTGTTTCATGCTTCTGGTGATTCTATATAGGTATAGGTGCGTAATATGTAGTGCGGGTGAAGGAAGTAAAGAGGGAAGCGCGGTGGTGTGGTGTATGGCGTCAGCGAGAGAGCGAGCGGCGGTGGCGGCATCGACGGCCAGTCGCGGAGAGCGCGGAGAGCGCGGCGCGCGCGCATGGAACACGGATTACGGTCGTTACGGAATCAGTTTCGCTTCGGCACTCCTCGCGCCCGTGTGTGTGCGCGCGCGCCCGTTGCGCCGGGGGCCCCAAGCCATAACCAGTAGTAATAGCGCCAGGCCATTTGCCCACGTAGAGCCGCGGTTATCGGGCGTATACGCGCAGAAGGAGGTGTCATCGCCAAAAGCGACGGTCTGCTGCTGCCGCCGCCGCTCTCCCTCTCTCGCTCTTTTTTGCAGCGGCGAGCATTTTCACCGCGACTCCCGTCGCAACGCCTCCTCCGTCATCCGCGTCTCTCGACACTTGCTTTTGCGGCTGCCGTCGTCGTGTCCTTCTCGTCGCGTGTGCTCATTGGTTGAAAAACTCGAAAAGCAGAATAGCAGCTGCAGCAGAAGACGTCGATGGAGAATTAGGCCGAGTGTATATATATTATTATCATCAGGCTTGTGCTGTGTTTTCGCTCGTTCCCAAACAAACTCACATAGTGGCCGAGCTCCCCCCTCAGCATCTGCGAGAAGAGGCCCTCCCACTCCCCCTACTGCCCTTCATCGCCATCACCGTCACCAATGTCCTGAGAGAGCCTAACCAGTTGGCGGGGGAGCGGAGGGCGCAAGACAGCGTGTCGAGGTGAGCCCGCACGATCGCTTGCTCTCTCTCTCTCTCTCTTTCTCTCTCTCTCTCTCTCACTTACTCATTCACTACAGTCACTCTCATACTTTTGCTCATAGTCATACGTTCTTTACGGCGGCCAGCCGACGAGAGGTTAGGAGTCTTCTTTCGCTTTCTCTCTCCGTCTCTCCTTCCGTTGGGTGAAAAAGAGAAAGAGTCGCTCTCTGGCGCCCTTCCCCTGGCATATCCCTACCTACGCGGGCAGTGCTGTTCGCGCCATGCAAGACGCCCACGCACGACGACTCCATGCTCCTCGAGCCAAGCCCGAGGCATGGATATATATGTTTTGCCGTCCTATATAGAGGCTCATGAGGCGTCGGCGGCGGGGTGGCGGCAGCAAAAGCAGAAGCAGTAGTAGCAGCAGCAGCAGCGCAAGCAGCAGCAGCCGTTCCAATTTGCGCTACCTGTTAGCCGCGACAACGAATTTCTTTGAGGCGCCGAGAGTTTCCGAAGAGAGGAGAAAGCACGCGCGCGGTGCAGCCGGCCTAACGAGCCTCCTGCTTTTCTCTCGCGGCAAACTAGCTTCTCGGCAAAGTCCTCTTCGTTATTAGCCACGGCTCTCAACACACTCCTCGCGACTCTCTTTCTGGCCCACTTTTATTAATCGTCCCAGCTGGCGGAAGATGTGACGATTTACGATGGCCCTGGCAATGGCGTTGCCCGCAGCCTCTAGTAAAACCTACGCACTCTTCTACTGCGACACATTGCTTGGGACGCGTGAGCTTGGCGTTTGTTAAACTCTCGGACAATTGAAGCCAATTAAAAATGCGCTCGTCGAGGAGCGCGCTGGAGAGGCGCTCGTCGGCTTGCGGCCGGCAGCGCTGAGGATTGGCAAAGAGAAGCGAGAGCGACAGAGGGGAAAGCGAGTAAAACGAGCGTGCACGAGGGCAGTGTAAAAATGAGAGCAGCTGTATGCGCCGAAACGAGTAAAGCAATGCGTCCCCGGCGGACTGATCTATCTCTCTCTCTCGTCGGCTCTCAAAAGTACCCAAGCCCCGGCAAACGTATTAGCTCTATCGCTTGTAGTACCATCAAGCGCATCCGCCACGTCGGCGGCACTTGTGACAATAACAACAGCGCTTAGCCTCTCGGCAGCTCTACTTTTGCACCAACAGTTGTTAAATAAAAAGAGAGAGAAAACGAGAGAGAGAAGAGAGAGAGAAAGTTGTGCCGTAGTAATGGCAACAGCAAAAACAGGGCTAAAATATAAGCAGCAACAGTGCCAATAACACTGTCAGCAACGGCAGACTAGCTGCAATAGACTTACATTGCCATAGTGAAAGAAAAGGAGAGAAAAGAAAAGAAAGGGCAGGAGAAAGAGAGAGAGAGAGAGAAATGGACCAAGCAGCAGCAGCAGTAGTAGCGGCAGTAACAGCATATAGCAGCAACAGCAGCTGTCCGAGTGCAGCGTAGAAAGTGCCGTCCAGCTATTGGACGTGGAAGCATACAGAGCAACGTGTGCGGGGAGTAGGTAGTGAGTGGAAAGGGAAGCGTCGAGGCTCGCGCGCGGGGCCTCGCGCCTCTCTTTATTGTTTGCCTCCGCCGTTGTTCGCGTATATGTGTGTTGGTGCTGCTGCATATCCACATAATTCAGCGGAGACGGAGCAGGGCTCCCTTTTTCTCTTCGAACCTCGTCTCTTCTCCTTCCGCCGCCCCCCCCCCTCCTGCCCCGTTTCCCTGTACCCGAGACACCTCCTCTATATCGCTCTTGTGCTCTCGCGCGCGCTCCTGCTGCGGATTGGAGACGTGCATCCGGAAGTCATATGCCTGTACACACGCGCAAAACGGTAAATTTCGCTCCCGTCCTCATGCAGTCTACCTCAGCCTACCTCGCCCCTCCCCCCTCTCTCTCTCTCCCTCATGCTCTTGGCCTCTCCTCTCACCTTCCATCTCGGTCTGCGTCCCGTCCGATCCACCCATCTTCCTCTCGCTCTCTTCTTGTTCCTATTATATTGCTCGCTCGCCCACTCGCCCATGCGACCTTCCCCCGATAGCTTCGTGTCGCCGCTTTCCGGACCTTTATATGTGCTATGCATGCACCTCTACGTTCTTTGCTCGCATCGTATTTTATTACATTTTCATTCCGCTGGTACGCTTAAGCGCATTTCGATATATGCCAGCTCTCGAGAATTTTACTGCCTCCCCCTTCCGATCTCTCCATTTTTTTTTAAGCTCTAGCGTTTACTTTCGTTTCCCTTATTCTATTTTTATTCGTTGCTTTGAAATTCATCGAATTTTTAATAGGCTTGAGCAGCTCGATTTTCTTGTTGTCGACTTTTTCTGTTTTCTTTGCTTAAAAATAAAATTTTTGCTTTCGTTTGCACTTTAGTCAATAGCTCATTTGTGCTCTATTGTTTTTATGCTCTTCTTATTTTGCATACTTAGTGAAACTATTATTCCTTATGACAAGTAATACAGATTATTCTACGTCTTTTAAGTTTAATTGTGTTAATAGAAAATTTTGCATGATTCAGATATTTATAAAAGTGAAAAAGCCATTAATGCCCGCAAATTTAATGATGACTATTCTGTATTTTAAAAAGATTAATAACGCAGTAAATTTTCACCTGAATATAAACTCTTATTTTTACGAAGCCTTGCCTATCCTCAATTTTCTAATGCAAAAACAAAAAATAGCTTTGTAAAATATTTTCCTTGTTTATTAACTAAAGTTGAAAAAGCAAAAATAATGTTATCTACATTCTCGAACGACCTTTACATGCCACATTATTATTGATTATCAATAATTAAATTATTAATATTTCTTGTACGATTTTTAGCATAATATCTAATTCATAAATTAGAAATATACATTTACCTGGACCACTATATAATTACAGTTTGCAGAAAAGAAAATTGTGCATGCTAAATTTTTAATAAAAAAAAAAAATTCTATAAGATTGTAACTTCAAATAAATAGAATTTTAATATTTGGCGCTTGGATAAATTGTTTTGGTTAAAATTCAGAAACTATTTGAATATATTCTAATCTTATCACATTTGATCTCTTATCAATATCTGGAAACTGAAAAAAAAAATAATTTTCGCTTTCATTTTGCGATGAAGTAGATACGTCATATCGGTTTTTCCCTCTCGAGAATAGTAAAAGTAGTAGTAATAGTAGTAGTTGTAGTAGTAGCAGTAGTAGTAGTAATAGTAGTAGTTGTTATTGTTGATTTTGTTCTTGTTGTTATCCTAATAATGTTATTAAAAAGGATTAAAAGGATTATTGAAATTGTGCAAATACCGGTATCAAATCTAGTTAGGCTCGCTAAACTAATTTGAAACTAAAATAAAATTACTATTTCATGAATAATATCTTGCATATTTTGCCGTGCAAGTATGATACGATTTCTCCTCAGCACTTGACAGTTTAAACGGTAGATTAACGCAGCTGTTTTCTTTAGCATGCTCCCGTACAGGAGCATGGGCACAGTACTACTCGGTGAGTGAGTCAGTATATTTCAAAAAGCCTGGTTTTGTTTGCACAAAAATTTTACTCTTTGTACACTCACTTAAAACACACATGTATCTCTGTACCCCTCGTCATCTATACATTTTACATTTAACTTGTCCTGGCCCAAACTTATAAATTACTGTACAATCAAATGTAGGCATTCATAAGTCGCTATTTTTAGATTGTAATACCTGGTCGATCAATTCTGGAAAAATTTTTCAATATCGTACGTCAGTAAAAGTGCATGAATCTTTATAGCAAATATTTGCATATCTTGTCCGTGCGAGTATACGCACTCTCCAGCTGCGGCTTGGACTTGCGTAAATTGCAAAAAAAAAAATGTCATAAAAATCATATAATTATAGATTCTGTTTCTAAATGAAAAAAGTTAAATGTTCGTGGCAGTAGGAAGAATAGAAGAATAATAGTAGGCTTTAAAGAATTTTAAGTTATTGGTCGCTTTATTGTTTTTGGTCGTACTTTTTCTTCTCCATTGTTACACTCAGGAATCTCTGAAAAAATGTAAATGGAATAACAACACTCGACTTTGACGTAACTCGTCTCTTTCTCTCGCTTGCTCGCTTTTTATCTCTTTACCCAAACATTTTATTATAATCGATAATACGTTGAATGCATGAATTTTTACATGTCGATAAACAAAGTGGATATATCGTAAGAATTTTAGCGAAAATTGCTTTTAGTTAACCGAGAAATTATTCGAAAAGGTGGACTATATCAAGTAAAAAAGATATAAAAGCGAAAATAGGGAAGGCCGGCGAGCAGGGATAATGATTTCGCAAAATAAACCGTAAAAAGTCAACGGCGGAGAAAAAGTAATGAATCGTGGGTGGAATGTGTGGGAAAAGGGTAGGTGCGCAATCAATACTAGGCGCATCTCCGGCGTATTTGTCGAAGCGAGGCGCGGGAAAAAAAAAGCGTAGGCAGGACACAAAGGGCCGCTTCGCTTTTCGTCATCCAAACTCCCTACCCCGTCGTCGACGACTCTTTTCACTCGAACAAGACAATCCGCCGAGAGAGAGAGAGAGGCTTTATTCTGCTTCGTATTTTTGGAGCGTCTGCCCTGGCTCGCGAGGCTGTGCTTTCGTACCTCTCGGCGTGTATGCATGTATGCGCGCACGTCCGCGTGTGTGTAGATAGCGCGCAACTGTTGGCGCGTGCTTAACGATGCGCCGCCAGAGAAATGCCCGCGGCTGCCTCGCTCTTGTTTTTCCATTTCTCTTTTTTATTCACGTCTTTTTGCCCATCATCTGCCTTCTCTACCTTCCTCCCCTTTTACCTTTCACCTCAGTCTAGCTCTCTCTCTTTCTCTCTGGTCTCATCCTTTCTTCCAATTGCTCATCTCTTTCTCAAGCTAGCGTGAACTGTTTTTACACTGCACTCGACCTACTGTCTGCTTCGTAAAACCGATAATAAGACCAAGTCTACGCTAAGTTGTCTAACCATGTATTAATGAGGATTTGGAAAATGACAGTAATGCCGCTAAAATATTGCGTTGAATTCGGTGTTTAAAAAAAATGTTTATGTCTATCGAGTCAGTTAGATTTTGACTATTTCCGGCCGAAACTTTGTCTATTTTTTTTTGTTTTACAAAATCGTCTTTTTTTGGTGTTTATTTATTTATCTCCTTTTTCTCAATTTTCTCGGTTCATCTTTTTTGCCGATGACTTCAAATACCAATCCATCTTCTATTTTTACACTTATTGGCAAAACTGCAGACGTTCCCGAGCAAATGAAAATTCCAGCCGTCTCGCATAGCCTGAATGGAATATATAAACCGCGTGCTTTAGACGTTTATCGACGAAATACAGATAGTCAAAAGAAGGTAAAGGAAAGAAAAGATACGTATAAGGAAAATAGTAAAAAACAAAGTTGAAAAACGACTCGACAAGCGAATCCTGCTGTTGTATTGCACAAGTGCGCGCGTATATCGGAAACTATGTTCTCTGCATTTCGATCGAATGAGGTCGTTGCAATAAAATAGGCAATGTAGGTGGTTAAGTAAAAAAAAAGGGTATAGGTAGAGAAATGAGATGAAAAGAGGAGGAGGAAGAGATACTAGCTGTGGGTGGGGAATGGGTTATGGGTAGGAGGAGAAGCCTGAGTGCATACGCAACGCGCCGTCGTATCTGTTTCAGCATTTCTCTTGCTAGCGAATTTATATATACGTTTGCCGGGCTACGGTCGCTGACTGCATCGCCGACTGTAACAGATTTCACGGTTGCACAATACAAGCCGCTCGGCCAGCTTCTCTCTTTCTCTCTCAGGCGCACAATTGTATGCGACGCCACGCACGTTGTTCGGCCTCCTCTCCCTCCCCCCCCCTCTCTTTCTCTTTTCTTTTAGTCTTCTCCTTCGCAACCTTCCAACTCCAGCGAGCTGGGAAAACAACAGGCATGTCGGATGATCGCGTTCCCCTCGTGTCTTGCTCGTTGACGAGCACTTTCGGTTTGTACGCGGCGTTTTATATACCTGCCCGAGCTTGTTCACGTGCAACTGCGCGTCGAATGTGCAAAAACTCGTTCGATCGCTTTCTCTTTCTTATTTCTTTTTCGCAGCTTCAAACACTTTAGCGTTATTTTACGATCTTTACAATATTCAAAATTTCTTTAATTAGGTTTTTTTTATGCGCGCAACTGTAAATACAACAATAATGGGGGTCGAAACAATGATTTGTAGTCATTGTGGAATACAATAGCGTAATCCGCGACAACGTAACAATACGACTGTCTATAGATAGATCCAGATTATTTACTCCAAATTTTGGTCACTTAAAAGTTGTCACTAGTTTCGTCGTAGTTAGACTGACGTCGTTGAAAGACCGTTGCTTTTGCTTGCAGAGTAGTCAGCTGCAAATAACGTCCAGTCAGGCGTTTTCTTGCCACGAGAGGCTTTGTAGTCTTGCGGCAAAACTACCTAGTACCGAGTAACGTATGTAAAGAAAACTTTCCTCCCAAAGCTAAGAGGATTCCATTTGCGTTCACAGTGTACTATACTTTCAAGTGTACTACTTTCTAGCATTATCCTACCAAACCCCATTACGCGCACTGTTGGGATTTTTCTTTTCTTTTTCTCTCCTCTTTTCAGTCTTTTTAAACTTTGACAAGCATTTTACGAAAACTTGCCGATACAATTTGAAATTATTTATCGAACAAGACTACGGAAAATAAATTGTTTGTGACTTTTGCCATTAAGTAAAAGTAGTGATTGTTAAAAAGTAATAATAATAGATATCGAAAAGTGCGAATTTTGTATTTGACCAGCCGCTGTTGCTGCTGCTAATATTGCTGCCGCTGCTGTTGCTACTGCTATGCCCATTAATCTTTTCATTTCATAGTTCTCTTGTTTGTTTATTTTCTGTTTACAGCTTTTAGAGTAATGAATTATTTAATGTATCCAATAATTGCATGTCAAACCCAGCAAGAATAAAATAATAATTGAAGCCGCCAGAAGCAAGAGGATGTCCGAATGAAAAAAAAAATGTCTAAATTATGTGTTACAGCGCGAGAGCTACGAAGAAATCGAAATGGTAGAGCTGAGTGCTGGTGGCAACGCTAGCCAGCATCAGCATCAGCAGCAGCACCCGCTGCAGGGACAGGCCCAGCAGGCTCTGGCTGGGCAGCATCATCCGCACCCGCAGCAGCAAAATCAGCAATCGATGCATCAGCCTGTGGGGCCTTTGGCCGCGATGGTGGGACTGAGCTCGGCGGCCACCTCGTCCTCTTCCTCGTCGTCGGCCGCGACCGGAGTCACCGGCAGGGCGGGCGTTCTCGAGACGCAAGTTCGGGGCCAGTGGTACCGGGTTTTCGTCTCGCTCGAAGAGGACTACCTCAGCATATCCCTGGACGAGAGCTGCGAAGGTGGGGGCGCTGCCTCGGGCTCGACCGGCAACGGCCTCAACGGCAATGTCAACAACAGCAGCAACATCGGCTGCGGGACCAGCAGTGGGAGCAGCAACAACAACAACAACGTCGACAGCCTCGGCGACCCGGACGTGCCGGACTCGGTGGCCAACCAGAAGAGGACCGTGCGCGTTGTTAAGAGCGACAACAACGGCTTGGGGATTTCGATCAAGGGCGGCAAGGAGAACAAAATGCCAATTCTCATATCGAAGATATTCAAGGGCATGGCCGCCGACGCGACGGAGCAGCTGTACGTCGGCGACGCTATACTCGCGGTCAATGGCGAGGACCTCAGGGAGGCTACCCACGACGAGGCGGTCAAGGCGCTCAAGCGCGCCGGCAAAGTCGTCGAACTCGAAGG
Source organism: Anagyrus pseudococci (assembly GCA_030522585.1). Taxonomy (NCBI): domain Eukaryota; kingdom Metazoa; phylum Arthropoda; class Insecta; order Hymenoptera; family Encyrtidae; genus Anagyrus; species Anagyrus pseudococci. The sequence goes on along the minus strand of JAPYYQ010000153.1, from coordinate 33,612 downwards.
TGAGCTTTTTTACACTTCTGTCTTTCACATATACTTTTTTATTCATCTCATGCTGTTGCTGCTGCTGTGTTGCAGCTGCATTTTAATTTTTTTTTCTTTTCCTTCACTGGAACGTCTTGTTTTCTTTTCTTTCTGGCTCTTTGCCAAAATGATTTTTCCTTTATTTACCGATAGGCTAAGGTATTTTCAGAATATTTTCAATTTTTTCTCTCTCTTTTTTTTTTATTACATTAATTCCAATTTGAAAATTATATATTTCTGCCGCGTTAATTTTTAAAGAATCTTTGTCAATAATTTGTTCGTTCTGTTTGCCGTACTTAACCAAAGTAAGTGAGTCAACTAATAATGTAAAATACATGCTTACTTGGGACGTGCAAGGAAAGAAAGGGTTTGAGCATAGCATGAGAAATATAGGAAAATACGTAGAGAGAAAGAGAGAGAGAGAGAGAGCATCAGAGTTGTAGCAGTAAGCGAGAGGTCGGGCGAATGAAAGCAAGAGCTTTTAGCCGGATTAATACAGCCGTAGCAGTCGGCAAGGCGCATATTCGCGTATGTGCACATGCTCGTGACAGTTTCTTTCGTATCGAGTTCCAGCCTTGCCCCTCCCCCTGGGCTTCCATTCGAAGCAGCAAAGTAGAGCTACGACAGACTCGTTCCTTCTCCTTCTCCCCCCCCCCTTCTGAGCTTGAGAGCCTGCGCAAGAGGGTAAGCATTCCCCGGTCCCACCGGAAGTCGAAACTTTACGCGAACTTTGGAAACTAGCTCGTGCCGTTTCTCTACTCGTCTGTAATGCGTGTCGGTGTATCTCTTACCAGCCTCATTCCTTTTCCTCCTCTTCAGCCTCTTTTCCCACCACTTCTTTTCCCTTGCCCCCCCCCCCCTTTATTCTCCAGTCGGCAAATGCGTGCGCACGAAAAAGCAGTCGAAGAAAAGATGTCTGCAATAAATGCAACAGCTCACTGAACTAGCTTTTTTTTCATTAAAAGATGCACCAGCTGGATTCAAAGCTGCAACTCGACCTATTGTGCGTTTCTCGCCTTAAGCTAGTTCAGCGGTTTTTCCCACCTTGGCAAATTTATATATTTACGCGCGGTTCACGCTTTAATAAATACACCATGTAAACTTGACTAGTGATATGAAAATTATAAATTCTTTGTTAAATCTATTTTTTTTTTTTTTTTTTTTTTGATTCAAATAAATGACAAGTCTTATTAAATAAGTGATTGGTTAGATTCGTTTGCTGCAATTTTTATTTGAATTTGCACGGAAATCGTATTTTTAACGTATGTTGATTGTACGTACTTTTCATCAATACTGATGAGTCACGTAGGCCTTAAAACGTGCAAAACGCCAAGAGATTATAAATTCTTTAATTTTTTTTATCCGCGAAGGCTGAAACACTTATCTTCGTTTCGTGCTGATATTTTTCTCGGACGTGTCAACTCATCTTGCCGTGACAAGAAACACAACAAAAAAATTTCCTCCTAAACGTATACAAGAAGAGAAAAAAATTTGCGATAAAAAGCTTTAAGTTTAAGCTTTTAAAATATCGCTGTAAATAAATTTCAATGAAAGCTCGAGCGTAGTAATATTTGTAAAAGTGCCTAAAGAAATAAGCTAATAAACTATGCTTTTAAAAATGTACGGAATTCCTTGAAATGTATACCAATAAAGGCAGAGGGGAAAAATGATTGAAGGAGGTGAGGTGGAATCGCTCCGGTCGACAAGGAAAAATTAATTGAGAGAGTTTATTCGCTCCATCTCGTTTATCGAATTACTGGCACGAAGGAGAGGTAGAAAACTCGTGGGCGTGCTGTCGTTCTTTCGTAAAAAAGAGACGGCAAGACCAAGCGAGCTCGTAACGCTGCTGCAGATAGTCTGCCATCGCTGCTGCTGCTGCTACAGCTGCTGAATTAACGCCGGGTTAATTCAAGTCGAAGGAAGCTCTCAATGTCAATAAAGCTGATTGGCCAGAAGCGGGGCTGCAGTAGTTCTTAGCAGTAGCCTCCCCCCCAGCAGTTCCCACGAATTATGATCCCTGTCCGCGAATCTTATCCCTTCGGATTTTTGCGCGCCCTCTAGACTTTCTCTGCTACCTCTCCTGCTGCTATACTGCTGCTCTTTTTCCGCTTCTTCCTCTTTTCTCGCTTTTTTCATCATTTGTTAAATTTCTCTGTGGCTTACTTTTTCCCGTGCTCCTATCGAGACATGACAATTTTTTAAAGCAATTTTCCTGAATTTAAAAATTTAGTTACTTTTTCTCGACTACTTGTGTAATTTTTTTTAAAAACTTTTATACGTTATTTCGACATTGGTATATGCATGGTTAAATATTGTGAGATCTTAGATATTGTTGACTTTTCGGTAATTAAAGTATTAAACATTTCGTTGTTTTCTTAAAAACTTTCCAAAGTCAAATGTTAAAAAAACGTTTGTTGTAAAGCTTGAGAAAGTAAAATGAAATTAGATCAGAGTGAATTTTCCATCTGTTAAAGTAGTAACTTCTTCTTTAAACTTTACTCAAGATTATTCGCTTGAAATCATGTAACAAAATGAAGCTTCCAATTCTAAACGAAAATAAACGATTAGAAATTAAACGAATTTCATGCTTTTATTATCTTTTCATTTGAAATAACAAGTAAAAATTAATTTTCTGCTCTCTTCTTAAAATTGTTTCTTTTAATATTGTTGTTGTTGTTTTTTTGGCATATCCTCGTTGTTGAAAAATCATAACTAAAGCTCGTTTTAATTGTTTAATGGGAACGCTGAGACAGTAGTTGATAATAATTTTTTTAGCTTTCCTCGCAGTTGTTCTTGGCTTTCGCTGCGGCGACGCGCAGCTATACTGCACCCCATCGACATCCTTCCCCACTTATAATCTCTTTCTCTTTCTCTCTTCTGCGCATTTTACTATTCAAACGCCGTCGTTTTGTTACTTTTACAGCCAACGTTATTAGTTTTCATTTCGAAATGCCAGCAGTGCAACGTCAAAGCGCCAAAGCCGAGAAGCAACTTTTCCGGGCTGCTGACGCCAGAATCAAGAGTTGGAGTAGCGGTTGATTAAAGTTGCAGTCCCGTCGTCAGGAGTTTGCGCGTGCGCTTTCTCTTCCCTCATCCACTCCCCATCCACCCTCTACCCCTCTCTCTCTCTCTTTCTCACCCTCCTCTCTCCTCTGCCATATCCCGCGGCTTTCTTGTGACATTCAGGCTCGAGCAGAAACAGCAGCAGCGCTGGTACTGGCGAGAGTATGTTTACGTATCCACCTGAGAAACGACGTATTCTGTTACACGTAGCAGCCTGGAATAGGCCTTTTTTTTCTACGATCGTCGACTCTTCTATCCGACTACTTGGAGTTTCGCGGAGCGTTGAAAAAAAAACTCGTTAGCTTGTTTTTCTATGCGTTTCGCGCTGGCATTACGCAAATTTACATATTACGTATGACAACCTGGGAGTATTGATTTCGTGAAACTAGTTTATTTTTCAGCTTACTATTAACGCTGGCTCATTGAAATGCTTTTGACGTCATATTGAAACGTAATCGTATACGAACATTTGGAACTCGAGCAGGGCCACACTAATTGCAATTGTATACTTTTATTTTTATCATTTTTTGTCAATTTCGAATTTACAAATGTCTATTAAGAACTCGAAAATAATTAAATCAATAGCACAGAGAGAAGGTTGTGTGACCTGTTAGTCAAATAACGAGATAGTTTTCTCTCAATAAGAGGATTAGTTGCAATCAATAACTCAAAAATAAATTTGTATTTCAGTAAGTAATGAACAAGTCGCGTCTACACAAGTCCAAGAATAAAATGAACATATAGAGATGATGTGACGCGAGCTTATCGCGAGAGGAATGCCGGATTCAGCTTTTCATAATCCTCACTTATAATGAGCCTCGCAAATCCATCTCCCAAGTTGTCCTTCGATTTAGCAGTTGCCCAGACCGGGTTAAGCAGACGCGGACAGTTTACAAGTGCTGGCTGGCTGACTTTAGATTGACTGGCGTGACCAGTCCATGCCCCGAGGTTAACGGCTCTCCACGTTGAGATGTGCGCCGAGCTCTATGTCCAAGCTTACGGGCAGACGCGCGACTCCAAGAGAATGGAGTGCGCCTAGCACAACAGCCTCCCTTCGCCTATCTCCCCCACCCCCTGTACCAGCGCTCCCCCACCTATTCTCCACAGCCAAGGCGTATAAGTCTATACGTAGCTAGTTACTGGTGCTAATTGGTCGCCGGGGCTAATGATCCTGATGCTTGTGCATTCGCTCTCTCTCTCTATCTCTCTATCTCTCTCGCATGATACACGTTGACCCTACTCTTGGTGGATTAGCCGTAAGGACTCCTGACACGATGCATCGCGTCGTTGTCGGCACGCGAATCAGCTTCAATGATAATCACTCGTGCAGCTTGCCAAAGGTACGACTCGACTCGCTCGTCTCTTAGCATCTCATGTTTCTAGAAACGTCTAACTTTATCTTGCCATTAGCTTATGTAACAAATAGCTTAGTCTAGCTTTGACAAAATGTCATGAGCTGCAGACACTATACTATTTTAAATGTTCTAATTTTAATAATTTCTAAAGTACATAATACGATGAGTAAGCTAAAAATATTGATCAGTGCCAATAAAGAGTAAGAGTAAGGAAGAATTAGAGCACCTTAAGTGCTCCTTTTTTTAGCTTCATTCAAGAGGGATTGAGTGAAAAGCAGCATATTTAAAAGCATTGATATTTCTCTTCTAACAGTTTCATGAACGTGATAAGAATTGTTCTGTCGTTAACATTAATTTTTACAAGGCATTGTTTAAAAGAATAGTCATTTAAATTTACACTCATTAATTTAACTACTCTATCTTTAGGCTGTTGTTATTTATGGAGGCATTTGTCGACTTTAAATGAAGTAATAGTGATAAACTTGTCTGACCAAACGCTGACTCTTATCACTTAACGGCCGTTTGACGACTTTCCATGTGTTTCATATAACAATGCAAGTAATTCGAGCTATTTTATTAAATATTTCATTATATTTTATTATATTTACAAATGTTTATTAACTTGAACAAGTGCCAGCAAAATGACTTACAATGACCTAGGGCTAACGATGCAGGCAGCAGTTTTCTACGATAGAACTCATAATACATAGACGCGACAAGAGAAATAGAGCTAGAGCGTGTCAGTCAACAATGCTTGGAGAACAAAGCAAGAGTGCTCACAGAATCAATAATAAATAAATAAATAAAGTCCAAGCGGTGGTAGTGGTGGCGTTGACGCTGGAGCAGGGACGAAAGAGGGAGAGGCAGCGGTGGTGGGGGGGGGCGAGGCGAACTGGCGGCTCGCAATCCACGCCCGAACGATCCGCACAAAGTTAATGAGCTCGCTTGCGTCGCAAACGCCGCGCGCGATATTGTCCCAACGCTGAAATCAATTTCCGCTTCCGTCGAGGCAACTGCGATTTCCGGCGCGCGGGCACGTATCCGCATCCATGTCAAAGGAACACCCGCCAATTAACTGGGAGAATATCGCGCACAGCTCAGCCAACCATATCGCGCTTATTGATTATTTAGCGATGCTTAGTCGGGGAAAAAAAAGCAGATTTCCTACCGTCCTTTCATTCCACCTCCATTTGCTTGTTGTTTGCAAGCCAACAATTGTTTAACTTTATCATTGTTTAATGCCCGCTGCATAGTTCTTCTGTGGTTAGTTTAGCATCGTTATTATTATTATTATTATTTCATTTTGTTTTCCAAAGTTATCGATTGTTATAGCTAACGTGAAATTACGTGGGCGCACTGAAAAACATTAGCACTCGTCATTAAATTGTAACGCGTTAACAAGTAAGCACTGTTTCTCTCTCGGTGTCGTGTATACAAGCCGAAACGTAACGAGGGGTAATATTTAACAGGGTGTTAAAAATGACAACGCAAATGTACATTGTCTTGAGTAAGTTTGCTAGCTTTCCTTTTGTTCAAACATCGTTGCAAGACAAGAAGAAAGAGAAAGCTAGAGTTGAAGAGGAGGAGACAGAGAGAACGAGAGGGCGAGCGAGGAAAAAGGAGCGAGAGTGGTAGAAAAGGAATGGAAGGGAAGAAGCGTGCAAGGCTGGGGGGGGGGGGAGGAGTGAAGATGGAAATGTGAAAACAAAAGAAAAGAGCGAATCTACGTGGCGGGAGTCTCGAGTGCACTCGACGCTTGCAAGCAGCGTCACCGGTATAGGAGTTGCACGGGGCTCGCAGACAGGAAGTGCGCCTCTTTCGCGCCTAAGTATGCACGATCTTTGGGGAGGGGGTCGCGCACGCGACAGAGCCAGCGGCTCTTCTGGTGTGCGTGCGCCCCGGATCTTTCTCGGCTGGCGGCGGCGGCGGCGCCGGTGCCTGCTGAATCCGTACGAGCAAGCGGCTACAATAGTATTGTGTGTACGCGACTAGCTCCGAGCTGTATGAGTTATTGCCTCTCCAGACGCACCGCTACTGCGCGCCTCGCTCCTTTCTTCCAGCCGAGCCTCCCTCCCCCCTCGCCCTCAGTTTCGCGACATAATTCAACACTATTCTATACACTCGGGCAAAACTCTATTCTCTCTCTCTCTTGCTTTATTCTTCCCCCACCCCCCATCATCGCGGCTGCTCTACACCTCCGCCAGCAGCTCCTTTTCTCTTTCTCCTTCTTGCTCTTTCCACTGCCTGTTTTACAGACGGCTTTTCTCCTTTCGTAGCCCTCTCCCTCTCTCTCTGTCGGCCTCTCCTCCCCCCCTCCCCGGTGTCGGAGACGCTTTTCCCTCGGCGGCCGTCGCGGCGGCACACGCTCGGCGATGTTTCATTGCTGCCGGCTCAGCTTTTATTCCAACGGAACATCGCGATTGTTCCTTCGGCTACTTTTTAATGACTCACTCGACTGCTGCTCACGGGGCTACGCTTTTTTCTTTCTTTCACCATCCTCAATTTGCCGAGCGTCAAGTGATTTTCTAATTTATCTCTCTCTCTCTCTCTCTCTCTCTCTCTCTCTCTCTCTTTCTCTTCAACACTATAGCTTCCGATTGCTTGTTGGCTATCCGTCAAGTCTTCACCCTTCCTATTCCGCCTGCTCTCCTGCGAAAGCTCAAGGTTTCGCAGGGGTTGTTATCGCCAGGCTCGCTCTCGGCGTGCTTTTCTCGAAAGCATAAAAAATAGCTCCTGCCGCGAGGAGGCGGCACTAGGCAGGACATTAAAATAGCTCCTATAAATTCATATTTTATGCAAGTTCGCCACTCCGCTCTCGAGTAGAATGGTGAGCAGGCCGAGCCGGGGGGTGGCGGAGAGCGAAGACAAGCAAGGGCGGCAAGCAAGAGAAACGAGCAGAGAGGGAGAAGGCGAACGAGCGCCCTAGTGCAGCGCGGCAGTTCGTTCGAGTTTAAGGAGGAGTAGAGAGGAATCTCGGCTCGTGGCCGCCTCCTCCTGGCTTTACGATTCGGTTATGGCGCGTTTTATGAGCGACTAGAAGGCAATCTTTACGATCGGCCCGGTCTAAAATACGAAATTTTCGCGCGCCAAACGAGCCTCGGGTTTTACATTTTTCAGCTTTCGACTCACTCTCTCTCTCTCTCTCTCTCTCTCTCTCTTTCTTGGTTATCTCATTGAAATACTTGCGCCCGCGCGGCTCTTTGCTCTGCTTCGCGACGAAGAACCGAGCAATAGCATGCTCCACCTTTTGCTAAATAAATTTTCAATGTTTAGCCTCTCTCTTGCTTTCTTTATCGCAATCTCCTTTTATTTCGGACCACTTATCTAGTAAGCACCCTCGTTAATTTATCGATATAGCGTACTTCCTAGCTCCGAGCTTTCTGCTTTTTACGTACTTTCTATTCGATTTAACCTATTTAATTTTCAATATTAATTACGAGTCATAGCACATTCCAAGCCCACTGAGCCATTCAATAATATACACACATGTAGATATTCATGGATTTACAACAAAAGTAAAAAGTATAGTTTTCTTAATTAATCATTTTTCCAGCTTGTCCATTGAATTTTATTTAATTTGGTAAAACACATTTTTCTCGTGTAATCCGAATTTTAAGGAAATTTTTAAATTTAATTTTGCCTTTTGGCGAATTACATCCAAGTGAATGAAAAGCTAATTAACCGCATAATAAACTGCACTTCCTAAACTTTTGTTAAACCTTGTTTTGCCAGCATCATTTTCTACTCGCCTGATGAAATCGAGTATAGCCTTGAGCCGAATGGTTGTCGAACAAAACTAAAAAAAAAAAAGTTTAAAGAAAACTCGAAAAAAACTAGGGAGAAGGCTGAGAGGAAAGAAGGAAGAAAAAAAAGCAGAGGAAAAAGAAGGGAAAGTAGGAGTAGCTGAAGAAGACGAAGGGTGCGAGTGAAGAATAAGAAGTAACTAGCCACGGGTTAAAAGTCCCCGGAGTCAATCTATTTTGTCTTTCCACATAGTCCCAGCAGGAATGGCTGCAAGAGTGAAAAAGGAGAATGAAGGAAGAAGAAGAAGAAGAAGCGGAGAGCCTGGGAGATTGGATAAATAAGGAAGAGACTCAACAGCGGCCACTTTGCTTTGCGGCAAAAGTTACGCAATTACCTGATAGAGTACTAAAAATAGATGTAGCATGGAGCTGCTGGCTAGCACCTAGGGGCTGCTGCACCACCTACGACTAAGCAAGGCTAAAGGACACACGCAAGTCCAAGTAGACAAACTAGTAGGAAAGGAAACGAAAGAAGCGGACAAATGGACAAGAGACTTTGCCTCGACTTACCTATCCCTGATACTAATTCGCAACTTTTCTGCCCATTTGCTTCGACAAAATCTTGGCCAAGTAGAAACTTACTTTTTTATTTATTTATTTTTTTGTTTTCCAACACTGGCAAACCACTATACTTTTTTTCTTTCTTCATTAGCACGAGTGCACACCACCTTGATGATAATTTTCCTTTGCTCTTTTCAATCTTGTTTCTTTTTATTTATTTCTTCTATCGTAAACAATTTAAAACGTTTCTTCTACGTATTTCTCTTGTCGATTAAGTTAGGTACAAGAAACAAATAAATGCTGCGACAAGAGATAACGTTCGGAGAAATATATTTATTTTGTTTTTGGCTTGTTAAAATAAACCGAAGCAAGAGAAGACAAATTTGCAGCGAAAGCGAAGTTTTCGGGTATTTGAAGCGTTAGTGTCTAAAGCGCATCTAAAAGAAGCGCAGAAATGGCGAGAAAAGCGTAGAACGACTGGCCGTCTGACGCAAAAGAGAAAAATACGATGAGAAAGACGTCGGTAGGATAACGAGAAAACGAGAGAGAGAGACAGGGGGAGGGACTAAGAGAAAGAGATGGGAAGGCAGGAAAGGAGAAGGTCGCACGTAGAGACGCGAAAAAGCGGTGCCCGTGTGAGAAAGATGTCTGGCAGGAGGATGCGGGAGGGCGAATACCGAGCCGAGCTCGAATCAGCTGAATTCGAGTAATTGCCGCTGCGCTTAAATTCCAACGCTCGCCGGCTACAAATGAGCCAAGGCTCGAAGCAGCGACACTAGCCGAAAAGACAAACAGCGAGCGAGCCTGTCCGCGCGGCAAACTGAAAGAAAAGTTAAATTACCAAGCCGTGAGTTGTTATCTTTTCTCTTTTCTCTCTCTCTCTCTCTCTCTCTCTCTCTCTCTCTCTGCCCAGCTATACACTTTCTTTCTTCTTCCTCTTTTCGCTCGCCTTCTAATTCTCTGTACCTGCCCTACTACAGCGATTAAACCGAATTTCGAATGTCCGACGCTGTCGATTTTCTTCTCCCTTAGTGCTCGCGGTCATATACCTTTTGCTCTTTTTAAAATTTTCAAACGTACAAAAGGTTGAATTTCATTCGTTAGTGAGACTTGCGTTTCCCCCTCCTCCGCCCCACGCGCTCGGTGTCCAGCTCTCTACCGGCTCGTTCTCTTTTCTTCAGGCCGTGAATCGAAGCAAGAAGAGAATGCTTGCCGAACTCGAGGACTCTGTCTATGGGCGGCAGGGCCGCCGAGTACTTCACACAGTGCTCCTCTGAGCATGCATAGGGAGCACGGGCTAGCAGGGAGGGGGACCGGCTTATCGACTGGATGAAACTATTTCCGAATTCTCTGTTATAGATAATAAGCCAGACAAGCCTTTGGCGAGATCGGCTCTCGAACTTATCCGAGCGCCTATCTAAGATCCCGGTGCAACCGCCACCGCCGGCAGCGAGCCACTAGCGCGCCGGTAGCTCCTCTTAAACTTGGGCCAATGTTCAGCGACTATAGAGGCGGTAGCGGCAGCCGCAGACGATTGGCTTGGCTAGACTGCTTTGAGCTACTTTCTCTCGTTCAAAGCATTAATGGCGCATCTAGCGGCGTTAGCCTCCAGCCCCTGGATCCCCGTATGCAACGTCTCTTCGTGAGCCACCCAATTCTCTCCTTCTAAAAGTGTATTAGCTCTACCATTGCTTTTTTTTTAAGCCAGCCTAGACTAGGTAAAGCGACACTGTCATTTCTGCCAAAATTTATAGAAAACAGGTGCTATTGTATTCGAAGTAGTCTCAGCTATAGTGGCTTAGCTAGGCAAGAGAGAGTGAGAGAGAGAGAGAGAGAGACAGGGGAGGGTAGGAGATAGCGAATTGAAAAGATGAAATCTAGCAGAAAATCAGAAGGGCGGTTGACGCCGGTTTCGACTTGCGGAGTAATTAGAGCTCTCATTCACGAGGAATAAGTGGCGGAGTAGGTGGCCAGGGGGTGAGAAGCAATGGTAACGAACGACAAGCCTGCTCAGTTGCATTCAGTAGCATCATCAGCCTCGGCAGTAGCAGTAGCAGCACCACCACCACTATACGTGTGTGGCGTGCGTGCGTCTCTGTGCCTGTCGGGGCTAGGGCTTAAAGCTTCAGGCCTTTGCTAATTCGGTCATACACGGGGTCTGGGCTGCGTCTGTCTTGGATATAGGGGCTCTGTCCTTTATCTTCTCGTTAGCCCATCGGTTCGTCTACGACTCGTGGAAATGAGAAAAGTCTCGAAAGCTCACTGACGCAGCATTTTTGAAAGTGAGAGAGAGAGAGAGAGAGAGGGGGCGAGGGTGGAGGTGGGAGAGTCTTTTGAACACAGCTGAGCTACGGGAGCAACCGTGCAAGCACTTCGCTGCGAAGGAATAACGAGCGCGCATTAAGGATTGAATTGCCAGGATGCTCGTTAAGACGCCGCTAATGTGATGCTGCTGCTCTTCCTCCTCCTTTTGCTACTCTCCTACCACTTTCATGCTTTACTGCCGACGCACGACACCCAACCACCAAACCTTACCTATCATTATTATTATTATTATTATTATTATTATTATTATTATTATTATTATTATTATTATAACTATTATTATTATTATTGTTACTATTATTACTGCTATTACTATTAGTAATACTAATATTTATTATATTGGTTACGTAGAAAATTGTATGCTAGAAGTATTCTTTTATGCATATTTTTCCTATCGAGCTTTCCTGATCAGTTTAATGTTCGTTCCTATTTCAGAGGAACACACTAGCCCAAAAAACTTGCAAGGGGCAAAACTATATTGCAAACGTAAGGGAGTGTGTGTGTAAGAGAGAGAAGGTATAAAGTTGGATGGATGAAATTAAAACGTCTGGCTTACTGACTGCGTTTGACCGTAACGCGGGATGCAAAGTGAGCTGGAGAGAAGGAAAGAAAGAAAGAGGTAGAGGTATATATAGAGATAGAGATAGGTAGATAGAGAGAGAAAGAGAGAGGCGGGAGGAGGTAAGTTGGACTGGCCAAAGTTGAGTTTGTTTCGTGCCCAAGCTTGTTAGAAACTTGAGCCTAGAGCTTGGCTAGCCTCTTTGCGGGCTTGGTTCGCCAACCTACAATCTACTTCGCGAAAGGCTCGTATGCCAGAGCAGCTCAGTCAATCTCTAGCCTTCTTCCGGCCGCTTTACTACGGCTGGTCAAATCAGCCGCCCCAAGTTTCGAGTATGACCACTCTTATGGCGGCAAAGTTGTCGGTGCTAATATACATGCTCTTTCTCCCCTTTCTCTCCCTTTCTCACTCTCTCTCTCTTTCTTCCTTTATATTATTTCTCCTCAATCAATATGTCCACATTCAGCTACCATTCTATGAATACTTATTATTTTACACTCAACACTTGAATAATCCAATAAATTATTAATATGAATACAACGGTTTTTTACTCGTGTTTATGATACTAAAATAAAATTATAGAGTGCACTTTGCAGAGAAGGCAATTTAATCCGACAAAATAATTCGCGTTCAGTAATTTTTAACGCTGACGTTACTCGATTATGAAACTTAAACTTTCATATATTCCCAGCTATGTTAAACGTGACACTTAGAATTTTCAGGGGATTGATACATGCGAAACTGGACTATGCAACGATATTCCGACGGAACTTTTTGGCGCCCTGCCAATTGAATCTCTTATTGACGAATGTTCAGACGACTGAACTAACCAAATCACCACCTCTACCACCGCGCAGATTATTCTGCGACTTCTTCTTTTTATTCGGTCTAATAAAAAATATGCATAGCCTGGAGAAAAAGCTTGTTTATCTGTTTTTGCAATTTTTAAAATTATTAGATTTCAGTTGCAACGCTGACTTTTGCCAGCTAATTTACAACAGAATTTTGTTAAATTATCCCAGTGATGTCCAGTTAATTAAAAAAAAACCCGGCGCATCGTAGCCGCGGAGAATTTTAGGCAGCAGATTTTTCGCATTATTATTAATGTCCGCGCTGTTTACGCGAAATTGCTATTGGGCATCAAATTTCACTATGCGTGTCTGCGACTATTAAGCTCCCGACATAGCATTCACAAAGTCATTTATCTGTGCACGCACAGCCGCACCTATACGTATACAGCTCTACATTTACTTGCGAGCTTTATATCTGCAAATGAAATCACAGTAGGCTGAAATAAACTCAAGCTCAAGTAGCGGCAGTAGCAGCAGATAGAGCTTTTCACCGAGTTTAATTCTTTTGCGGGGACGAGAGCTGAATTTTTTACGGATTCGTTCTTGGATTGCGAGAGCTTTGTCATAAATTATTTCCTCCAATTGCTTGTGATTGATTGACAGTTAACTATATAACGATAAGCTACGGCTTTTCCGTACAATAAATGGTTTTAGAAAAAAAAAGCCAGGTGAAATTGTCGCTTCTGGGAATATGGAGGGGGTTGGCGAATGCCTCGTGAAGAATGTGAAAATTAAGTGAAAGTAGGGAGAAAAATGGGTCGCGGGAGTTGGCTTGGGGGGGGGGAGGTGAGAGGCAACTCTCGTGGCCCTCGCTAGTCGTTCTTTGTCACAGCCAGCTAGACGACAACTGCATGACAAATGACTCGACTCTCGTTACGGGAAAAATGTTATCATGTCCGCGAGATAATTTAGCGATAACTCAAAACTTTAGCAGTTCTCATTTCCAACTTGCAACCGGCGATTTTTATTCCAGGCATTTGCTGCCGAGCATTTGTCTGCGCATAACCATTCGCGAAGGAAATTTTCTAGAAGCGCGAACTTGCTGATCTATCGAGCTGCAGTTTTGCTCTATATACGAGCGTGAATAATCTATCGAGCGAAGTACGGTCGGCGAGAAAGGAAAGTTGGCAAGAAAAACGTAGCATGGACTGCGTGTCCCGACCTCAACCCCGACCTCGACCCCAATGACGACGACGACGACTTAGAGCAATTAGCGGGAGTTCAGTCAGTCCGCGGTTGGCTGCCAGCAGCTTGTTGAACCAAGCACGGAGCGTTGTCGGTGGTGTTGCAATCGATAATACGATTCGGCAATTTCTGCGTCCGGCGCTGCGCGATATGTCGTTACGATAAAATTAACGAGAGAGAGAGAGAGAGAGAGAGAGAGAGAGAGCCCAGGCTCTCCTCGCCTATGAAACATAACGCCTTATTACAACGGACGCGAGTCGCCGTAGCCGCCACCTCGGCTCCCTCCCTCCGTTCCGGTCCGCCAGGCTCCCTCTATCCCCAGCTCGAGTAGTCTCCTCGATAAGGCATCGAGCCTCATTTACATGATAATAGAGCGCCTGAAATAAAATATGGCTCCAGGGCGGGGGCGTCGAGCGAGCTCTCGAGAGCCAGCGAGCCGACTCGCGAGCTAACTCGGGGAATCCGATACGGGAGCTCGCCTATTTCGCCTCATCCTCCGCCTCGAAACTCCTCCTCCCGAAGCGCCTCTTTCGCCTAGCCCTTTCTCCTCCTCCTACTGCTATCCCTCCTTCTCGGCAACGCGTGTAGCTCTAATTTTATTAAGCCTCGCGCGCGCGCAGCCCGCCGCCGGGCCCGGGCTTGCCTCGACCGATTACTCACTTGCTTATCTTTCGCCCGATTTCTCGCAGCTTTGCTACACGCCTAAAAGGAGCCGCCGATGCTTTAGAGTTTTCATATTTTTTTTTCGACCTCGTCATTTTGTTTTAGCCTGTCGTTTTGCATATAGCCCCGTGCGGAGAGCCGAGGATAGGAATTGGTCGAGGTGCGGGGAGAGAGAGAGAGAGAGAAAGGATAAAGTAAAGTGTGCGCGGAGGAGTAAGCAAGCAAGTCGGTAAGTGAGTGAGAGTAAATAAGTGCGCCGGGGCTGGCTAGGAAGTCTCGCGTAATACAGGAGCAGGAGAGAGAGAGAGAGAGAGAGAGAGGAGCAGCCCGAGGAGAATTTATTACACTTGTTTAGCAACACGAATGATATACTCATGAGAATTCTGCAGTTGACTGTTATACGAGGCAATTCATTCTCGTCTCGCGAGAAGCCTCGGCGGCGTACGTGCCGCGCTCTCTTCTTCTCTTATCTGTTCTACATCATCGCCACTCGCAGTCCTTCCCTCCACTCGGCTCAGACTCGGAAAAGTAGCCTCGCTCAAAGTCCCCCCCCCCCAACACACACACACTGCCCTATCCCTCCCGCACGCCTACCCACACCCAAAACACCCCCTGCTGCTATTTAAACTTTCTATTATTTTTTGCATTACTATAGTTAGTATAGTATCAATTGTACCAAGTATAGGGCCAATTAATAAAACAGACGAATGATTAAAGGAATAGCTGCAAGAACGGCAAAAGAAATTAGTAAGAAGAGCGAGAGTAAGGCGGCTTGCAGTTGATTTAAAGTACATTTGCCGACGAGTCGGCGGCCGGCCGGCAAGCACCGGTCTGGCTGGTCATTCTAAAATACATTTTCAGGCTGAAACTTTTGCCGCGCTAGACGGTCCGTTGCGGCAGGTAGGAGGGTCCCGTTAATTTTGCCGGACCGTTTAATTTCTCGGCTGGCGGACGATAGGGGGAGGGCTGACCCCGCTGGAGCAGCCTCTCGCCCTGCTTCGACCTCTTCTCCGCCTCCCCCCCCCCTGAGCTTGCGCCACCGCCGCTAGCTAAATTTTTAACAAGCGCACTTCCGTATATTATCCGCGGCAATAATTATGACGATGGCACGCGCCGGCTCTTTTTATTTATAAGCGAGGCAATACAGAGCGCGTAGATTATGCAGATGTCCCCCCCGGGTGTGATTTAGCGAGTCGATCGGCCAAGCAAGCCTTGCGAGCCGGAGCTTTCCAACCTCCACGGCTTCTACTCTTTCTTTTTTCTTTCCTCTTTACCGACCACTTTACATTAAGCACTAAGCTGCTATTCTAATTTATATTTATCTTCCCATTTTATTTTCAAGCTTTTTCACTCGACGACTTCATTCTAATCGTTTTCACGTCAACACTCCTCCTAGTCGTTGTCTTAACAGCAACAAAAACAACAATCACATTTATGCTAGTAAACGTAAGCGTAAAAAGTAATTTTATACTTTTTTTTTTCAAGTAAGATGCATTAGCCCTTTTATCAAGCTATTGAGCACTTGATTATAAACGAAACCTGTTTTAATTTTAAAATTTGATAACATGTAAAATAAGGGCTTTATCGTAAAATGCGCGCACACTATTAAATTTCCTCATTTTACAAGCTTTCTTCGGCCCCCACAAGCTCTCTCTCTCTCTCTCGCTCTCTCAGTGCTTGTTAGTTATTAAAACGTGTCGCTTACTTGTAATGAGTTTTAACGTTGTGACCGTATGCCTTCTTCTTACCTACTAACTTTGCAGATAAATTCGTTTAACTCTTACCTCAGTTTTTATTAACAGCGAAGCGTAAAGCGGAAAGATGTGCAAAACCAGCTGCAATAGCACTGACGATATTGAATCGTATAATTTTTCATAAAATCTACCCCACTCGGATAATTACTCTTTATCTATCTTTTTCTGCGTCACTGACTTGATTCGGCACAACTAAGCATCTATAAGTAATCCTATTGATTCTCCTCATTTGCAAAGCTCATGAGTACATACGCACGAGCTTGCGAGGGATGTAGCTAAATTATATCAGCAAAATAGACAATTTTAGATTTGACGGTTGCACACCTATTAACCATTGTTAATCCAGAAAAAAAGAAAATTGTAATTTTTAAATAAAGCATGGCCATCTTAAAAAATTGTATAAAAAGCCACAAAAAAAAAGCCGTACGTCTGAGGAGAAGTCGATAACGGAACGTTTTTCCTTCTACAAAAGTTAACAAAAACTTTCTCCACACCTCCATTTTCATTCTCTCCTTCTTCCACCTTTCTTCTCTCTCGCTCATCTTTCCTCTCCCAATCCTCGTCCCTTTCTATTCCCTCTCTCTCTCTCTCTCGGTCTTTTTTCAGTCACGGAAAACTTTGCGGTTGGCAATTTTCTAGAGTAACGCCAACCACGGACTCGAGTAAAGGGATCGCTAGAAAGAGAAAGAGATAGAGGGAGAGAGAGAGAGAGAAACGAGACAGACCGGCAAGATAGAAGCGAGAATCTCGTCCTTCTAGTAAGCGAAAAGAGCGAAGAAAAAAAGTGGGCTTGTGGCGTGCGTGTACGTGGATTTGCCCTAGCGAACCGGGCTCCCACTGTCACGCGTCCTAAGTCTGGTAATTTTTCAGCGAATAAAAATGGTGAGCAGTCCGCTCTCGTCATTCCCACAGTCTCGTATCGGGATGTCAGGCCGCTCCTACCTCCTGCAACCCCGTCTCTCTCTCTCTCTCTCTCTCGAAATGCTTTTTACGCAACTTTAACGATATGGCTACAGGAAAGACTCAAATTTTTATCCCTTGCTCCGGCTTCTTTCTTTCTTTTTACACTTATCTTAAACTGAAGCTCCTTACAAATCGTTGCCTTTCATTTTTTACGCTTCGTGAAATTTTTATTTTTTTTTCTCCCTCATAGAATTATTGAACTCGTATAGAAGCTTTCAGTCGTACTTTGACAGAATTAAAATTTCTCAGCCAGCGCACATGAACAAACGATTGGGTTCCATAATTATCAGAATAAAAAGTAGAGAAAAAAATAATTGATGGAGAAGTAGAACAAAAAATGAGGGTCTCGGAGAAAGAAAACGAAAAGTTATGAAAAAAAAAGTGGAGGGAGAAGTAAGTATGTGTGTGTGTGCGCGCGCACGTGTGGGGGGGGGAGGGGATGCTGGAGGCTGGTAGTCCCCTCGCTCCCCGATGTCTTTTCAGTAAAATTTAGCCGCAGCTCTATTTTTCGCCAGGCAAGCGAGGAGTGGTGGGATCTGGCGGACGGGACTCGGGGACTGGTAGAGGGCGTTACTTTTCATTAATGTGCGTTCATAAGAAGCTTTCAGGTGAATTCGATTCCCCGAGCTCCCAATAAATCTCCGGGCTAGCGGTCACACTCCTTCTCACGGCATAGCTCTCTCCCTCTCTCACTCTCGTTCTCTTTGTCCTCTTCATTCTGGAGGAACGGGCGAGAGATAAAAAATAATCGCATTACGCGCACGGCCGGCAAGTGGAAATTTACGGAGGACAGCTAGGCTCGGCTGGCTTGCACGCGTCTCCTTCAGCTCTTCAGCTTTTCGCCAAGAAGACTATACTCTACTTCGAACCGGCGTTCTAAGAAGAGAAAAATACCCCAGCGGCGTCGCTCGATCATGAAGCTTTTTGCCTCAGCCGAGAAGAGCTTTCTCTCGGTCTCTTTCAAATGCAGAAGCGCCAGCAGCAACAGCAGTAGCAGCAGTTTTATCGACGCGCCGCGGGAATATCGCGTACATAGAAAGCCTGATCCTCGGCTGTGCCGCTTAACGAATAACGTCGCATTTAACAAATGAAGCTCCCCAGCTCACCTGGCCGTTGGCGAGACGCGCTTTAATTATTTTAAAACTCCGCGAAAGCTCCCGTGGCTCCGTGCTTCTCGGCAACAGCATTAATAAAATTTACAACTTGGAATCAATTTAACGGGCGCGCTTCGGCTAGAGGAGCAAAGTGAATCAGTCACAACTGCTCTTATGACAAATTTTAAGAGCGTAAATGTAACAAGATGCTCATAATAATAATTTTACGTCGTGAAAATTATCAGTTTTCAAAGCTTTTGTGGCAAAATGTAAAAGTCGTATAAATTTTGGCAAATCGTGATTTGTTGGATTGCAATTAATAATAAATTCAGTTCGCGTAGTCCATTGTCTGGGAATTAAAGGAAATTTCATAAATTATACGTCCGTTTCGCCTCTTTTCTGCGCATTAATGTCATTTTGAACGCAACGTATTCGCGTGTGAACATAGGTGCATGCGCACACACGCGAATTAAATAGTGAGCGAGGGAAGCGGAAAGGAAAAAAAAGGAAAGGAGAAAAAAATATTAAATGAATTGTCGCCGTCTCTCTGGAAAAGCAAAAAGTCGCAAGGGGAGGTAAAGAGTCAGCAGAGAAGCCAGAACAGTGGGCCTTTTTATTAATCATTCCGCGTCTACTTCATTTCGCCCAGCTTTTTGTTCGGTCAATGAAAACGTCCGTCGATACTTGCAGCGTTTTTAAATAATTGGAAGAATAATCTCCAGGACGAGTAAACGTTGTAAAAGAGAAGCTACACAACGGCCGGTTAGTAGATCGAAAAGTATACCGAGTAGTTGAGAAAAAAAAAGGGTAGGGGAGAAGGAGAAAGTGTAAGTCGGGTCGAACGACAATAGTCTACTATCAAGGGAATAATGAGGAGGCTGTTGCAGGCACTTTCTCTCTGTCGTTCTCATAAAATGGATCTAGTGGCGTGCGGTATCAAGCGACATATAACGGCCTCGTTGTATAGCAACAGCAGCATCGGCAGCGGCAGCTTGGCATTTCACGAAGCTTTCGTCGCGGCTGTACGTGCGCTCGACGCCCCTCGAGCTTTGCCTCCCGGGAGCTGCTGCTGCTGCTGCCGTTAAGGTGGTATTCTTTTGGCTGGCACAGACCCCTCTGCTCTCTTACCACTTCCGGATTGCTCGGCGCCGCGAAACTGCCTCTCCTTCTCCTGCTGCCTCTGTCACTGCTGCTGATGCTGCTCCTGCTGCTACTGCCATAATTGCGGAATCTTGTCGCGCCAAAAGGGAGGAGCCATAGTGGAGGCTCCTGCCGCTGCTGCTTCCTGCATCTCCTTTCACTTCTTATCCATCTGCGCGTGTTTTGCGCGCTGTAACTCATAGCTTAAGCCATAAGTTCTCTTCTTCGTCTCCTCTTACTACGGCTCGTTCCATTGCGCCTGACGTCACGGTTACGCCCCTCTCTGAACCCTCGGCGCTCAGCCACTGAAATTTCCGAGGGCTTGTGCATGTCACTGATTCTCTCTTCTCTCGAAACACGCGATACTTGCGCACTCAGTTTCCTACTCTCTCTCTCTCTCTCTCTCAACTCGCCGCTTAAACCTCCTCGCCTTCAATCGTTTTCAGTCTCTCCCTTCCTCTCCGCTTCCCCTGTTTCTCTCTTTCTCTTTCTATATATATATATATATATATATATATATATATATATATATATATATATCTATATCCTTCGCTTAGAACAATCTTTTTTATTTAAAAATTCATGCCAATTGAAAATGAAAATGATTAATTTAATCATTATGTTACTCTTTCTTTATTCAATAAAGAAATAAGAGAAAAATTTATCAAGCTTTGAATCGTTTTACTCACTCGTAGGCAATTGTTTGACAATACAGTTTTTATGACATAATGTCGTCTACAACCTAATTTTCAATATGAATTGGATCCGTAAATAATTCTCGAAGGTATTTAAAACAAAAGATGAGAATTCACGAGATATGCTGAAAGAAAAACAAAACGGCAGTTTGTTCGATCCTTTTAATTATAATCAAACAGAATTTCAAATGTTAATTGCATTGTTCTAGACGTGAGGTACATTTATAAAAGGGAAAAATTTATTTTTCTTTATTTACAGTTCAATTCATTCCAATACGATGTGGAACTTTTCCAACAAATGCATTCACTGCGTGAATCCATAGTATTAGTTTTTCCTAACGAACAAAATACGCGCAAAGGTTAAAAAAAAAAGTAAAAAATAACGATAATTCGCTCGTCAAAACTCTAAATGGTCGAGTTATACGTACAAGTTTGCAATATTACGCGAGAATTGGCAAATCCAAAAAAGTGCAAAAAAGAGATTATGCATAGGCGACGTGCGTGTGTGGGAGAGCTAGAGAGCGAGCGAGAGAAAGAGAGAGGAGGCGAGGGGCAGAGAGAGAGGACGAAACCCGTTGTGCGGGTGGATTCGCAGTTTGCGAGCAATCTAGAACTCGATCTCTGAGTTCTCGGAAATGCTCGCCTAACCGGAAAACTATCAGTTGTGCTCTCGCAAAATATTCCCTCGCGTTTCTCCCCTTCTCTCTGGAGCCGCGGCTATATCCCCACCCTTCAACTCTCCTCGCCGACTGTAGGGAACTATGCAAAGTGCCGAGTGTGCTTGTGCGTGTGTGCTTGCCTGTGTTACGGGGGGGGGGAGGAGGGTATAGGAAACCCAATGGCTCGATAGAATTTGCGATCTGTATTGGTTGATACCCAGAGGAGGCGAAGTGCCTGCCGAATGAGCTCACCAGCTCAGCCTCTGGCCCGTCCAAGTGCATTTCTGTGTAGTATACGACGTCGAAAAGAAAGAAGCCGCACACTCACCTTACGGTTAGGCAATCCGATAAATTTAGCCGCGAGCCTACGAAACTCCTCCTCCTTCTCCTCCTCTTCTAACGCCTAATTATTCTGTGCTACGAATTTTAATTTTTTCCTTTTGTCATTACGTTAGGATTAGGTTTGTTGCAACATTCCTACTGATTCGACTGTAACAGTAGATAATTTTTTTAATTGATTAACTAACTACAAGCTGATACAGGGCTTTCAAGTGACTTTGTTGTTCAAGTAAAGCTAACTTTTTCATTTTATTCAAAATAGCCCAGCTTATTTAATCGTGCAAATGAACGGAATGAAAAAAAAAGGTCAGAAACATGAACAGTCTAGGTGGGATCAGGGGAGGGGGGGGTGAGGGCGGGTTGGTTGGCAAAGCAGGTGCGAACATCGCTCTCGTAAGTCAGCGGCATCCGTTGGTAATTGAAACGAGCAATTAGTGCCACTGGCGTTAAAGGAGAAGCGCGAGAAGTCTCCATGGTGAGTTTCGCATGTCTGATGAGTAATCAGGCCAAGTTGAAGTTGCTTCTGACTAAGAAAAGCCGGCATTGAGGAGAGAAAGCAGCTCTGCCAGTGCTACTGGACGAGCAAGTTAAGGACAGGGAGCAAGAGAGAGATAGAGAGAGAGAGAGAGAGAGAGAGAGAGAGAGAGAGAGACGAAATTACAGACACGACCTAGGTATTCAATGTTAACGGCATGGCTTATGCACTTAGAACCAACTAAATTAAAACAACTTTTGTTTACTCACCAATGTTCTGCCCAGCGTACTTAGTTTTTGCTTCTTGATTCGGCAATATTTTAAAGAGCGCAGAGCAAATTACTGAAGCTTGGCGTGGAAAACTCAAATTTTCAAGCACTTGTTAAATCTTCAAAAGCGGATCATGATAATTATGAAATTTTTTTGGTTTTCGTGGTTTGTTAATATTTATTTATTATATATTTAAACAGACATACTTTGTCGAATTTTTAAAATTAAATTTTTAAAATTAAACTTCCAGTTGAAAAATCCTCAGGGAGATAAAAAAAAAATAAAAATAAATGAAAAATTGTCGATTTCTAGTGCCAGCGAATGTGGGTGTACTGTCGGGCTCACAGTTTATCTATTCGAGATAAGGCTAAAACAAAATGAAATGGTTAAAAAAATAAAAATTTAAATTTATCATATCAAGCTTTACAAAAGAGCTTTCACATGTGTATCTACCAAAGAACGTAATTTATACAGAACAAACAGGGTGAAATATTTTCACTTTTTTTCACAGTTTCATCCATTCTTTTCGTTATCGCGGATACTTGTAAATTTTATAAAATAATTATTAACTTGACTTCTGATAATTCAAAGGGACCTAGCTGGGCATCCTGTCCGTAACAATTAGGGCTCGTGTGAAAAGTTATTTTCTTGTGTTTAATTTTCGATTACTCTTTGTGCGAACGAAAGATTACTTCTACAGGAGTAGCCTGAAATGCGGAGCAATGTTAAACCAGTTTCCTTCCAGAATTGCCTTTACCTTGTCAATTTAACGCAATGCGCCATTTTCCATACGGAAGCCGGCATTCAACGAAGCTTTCCACTTGCATTATGTAAATTTTTTTTCACTTCATGACGCTTTCCCGATGCCTCGACAATTTACAAATCGTTTATATTGTGGATGACAGCCGCAGGTTTTGCGATGGCTAGTGACGCAAAACGTTACAAGCATATATATTTATTTTTATAATCTCTTGATCCATTCAAAGTCTTGCGCTTGATGCTAAGAAGATTTGTGTCCAAACAAAAATCGACCGAGCAACACACAGATGTAGGCGCGCGTGCGTGAAGCTACGCGGACTTATGCTCAGACTGAAAAGATCGAGTGAAACACGAGGCAGAGGGGAAAAATCGAAAGGGAAAGAGATTGAGAGTGAACTAGGCGCTGTGTGTAATGGCGGCGCCGCCTAGTACATGCCTGGCCT
Source organism: Anagyrus pseudococci (assembly GCA_030522585.1). Classification (NCBI taxonomy): domain Eukaryota; kingdom Metazoa; phylum Arthropoda; class Insecta; order Hymenoptera; family Encyrtidae; genus Anagyrus; species Anagyrus pseudococci. The sequence goes on along the minus strand of JAPYYQ010000153.1, from coordinate 10,696 downwards.
TTTCGCCTCGGTTTTTTCTTTCTCAAGCATAGCCGGCGGAAAGGGCGGGAGGGAAGAGCGTCACGCTCGATCTGCAGCCCATCGACTCTCGTGTATGTTTCTCTAGCCTCTTTTGCTTTGATACTGATTTACTGCTGGCACTTAAACCGGTCACGCTTGCGTTTGTTTTGGCCCCCCGGCTCGCAACCTGCGGCTGCTGTCGCTGCTGCTTCTCCTGCTGCTGCTACTTTCTCTGCTCTTCACTCCTCTCCTGCTAGTATCTAATTCGCTTTTACAACTCTTTCTAAACGCATTTGTCCCCTTCCCTCCTATCGCCAAACGCCTCCCCTCTTTTTCTTTATTGCAAGCTTCACATTCACTTTGAAAATAATATTTTAAACTTATTTGCTACAAAACTAACGAAGATAAAAGTTAAGTTGGTGACAAATAATAATGAAAAGAATTCTCGATTCTACTTTAGTGCAACGTCGGATATTGAAGTTAACGAAACAGTGGAAAAAAAATTAATCGATAAATTAAAAATTCGCGAAGTAATGGGGTGGAAGTAGAAGTGAAAATAAGTCGACGCGACTGCTTGTATAGTTGGAAGAAATTGTCAGTGCTAAACTCATTATGGCATTAAGATGCTCCTCTGGGAGCAAGGCAAGCTTGGGAAGCGCGACAGGCTGCTGGTAAAGATTATCAGCCTAATAGGTGGAGATCTTGGGGCCAGGCCTGAACAAGAGAAAGAAGAAGAAGAAGAGGAGGAGGAAGAAGAAGAAGAAGAAGGAGTAGAAGAGAGTGATCGAGGCAACGACGGCGACGGCGATGTTATCCTCCTGGCTGAGAAGCGCTCCGTCAAAGCTGCTTCTCACTGAACTATCTTTCAATCTCTCGGAGCCAATTACGCTGCGCCTTTTCAGCCTGCTGTACATTAACCGGTCGCAGCCGTACACGCTGCGCTCGACAGATAGCTACGCCTACCCCCTCTCTCTCTCTCTCTCTCTCTCTAACCACCACCAGCACCACCGTCATCCTCCCCCTTAGCTTTTCTCTTTCGCTCATCTTCTCTTTCTCTCGTTTGCTCTTTCCATCTGAACCTCTGTCACAGTCCACTTGTTTCAGCTTTTCTTTTCTCTTCTCATCCATTATTTTTCGCGCTTTCTTCCGACAACCCTGCATCTTGCGGTTCGCTTTTTTTTTCTTTTCTCCCGGCAAACGAATACTTCTTGTTACCTGATGGCAATATTTTTTTGCGACCGATTCTCTTTTTCCAACTCGTTAATAGTTTGATCGTTTCTCTGTTTCATTTCGCTTATCACAATTTCTTAACTTGGCTATTTTAAATTGTTCGTGATAATAATGATCAGTTGTCAAGTGTTGAAAGTAGAAGCTTTGATTAAATTTAAAATTTTTGCTGTTGCATTTACCTTTCTTCACAAAAATTCTCAAGGCAAGTCTGACAACATTTTTTTTACAAAGCTCTCGTCGAATCGATATGACCGTTTGACTCTTTTTCTTCGACTTTACTCGTCAACGTCAACGTCTTGAGCTTTCATTTCACTTGACAGTCGACTTCAAGTCCTTTACCAATGAAATGAATTTTACTTTTCAGGTCTCGAACCAAATGAAAAACGTCATCCAAAGCTTTTTCTACCTTTTATGTAGCTATCTAACTAGATACTTATATTGGATTTCTTTGATAATGAAAATTATACCAAGTTTCATTGCGCATTACAATCGTAAAGCTGCAAGCTCAAATTTAATTAAGTATAAAGTGATAAATAACGTTAAATTTCTGTAAATTCACGTAAGGCAAAGTGCACTTTACCATGAAGCTCATTTCCGCTTCAGAAAACATTAAATTCAACATTCGCATCGAAAAATATATATCTGGAAAATATATTTTCCACATTTTCCATATTTTAATGTTAAACCAATTTTGTATAAAGCCAAATATATTTACATAATATAATATATATGAATATGATGAAGTTTCAGAGAACAGGTATTCATTTAATGCAATAGCACAAAAGCTAAAGAGAGAGAGAGAGAGAGAGAGAGAGAGATCTTGAACTTTGAAGCAGTAGTAAGTTTGCGAAAGCTCGGGCAGAAAGAATTTTGTCAGGGTGTCCGCTGTCGACTGGTTGGGGAGTAAGTAAGAGGAGCTTCCACAGTTTTTCAAAAAAAGATGGAGAAGCGAAGCGCATAAATTGTATCCACTCGCTGCTTCTCTCTGCGCCTTTCAACCCAACGTCGCTAGCCTCTTTTTTTTCCTTTTTCTTAAAACTCACGGCGTTATCGAATCTGCAATTAAAAAGTTCTGGTAACTAATTTCAATTTAATCGCTCGGCCTGGCTGCTGGAACCAATTGGGAAGATGAAAAAGGAGGAAGAGGAGGAGGAGGAGAAGAGAGGTAGAGGTGGCAACTGGGCGGAGCTCTCGCGGTGGAACTTTTCTTCTAACGCTAAGACTCGGCAACGGACGCGCGAATCGACTGAAATTGGGATAAAACATGGCTTTCTTAGCAATGCAAAGCAGCTAGGAGTCCGTTGTTTCCGACCCATCTTGTACAAGGGGAATCCCTCGCTTACGATAAAGTTTCGAATTACAATGAGCCTGCAAAAAGAAAAATCCTTTTGAACTTGCGACCCTGCTCAGATCACACGATTCAGATGATCTAGTATTTTTCAGATTCATGCCGAAAAGTCAATGTAACATCATAAACTCGAATCTGATTGAATTTCGAGCTTTATCGGAAGCCAACTTAAAATAGCTACAGCATTCGAAGGGCAGGTTCATTGGAAGAGGCTTTCGCTCACTTCCAATGAACTTGAGTAGAACCAATGTAATAATATAAAAGATGATTAAAAATTAAGCATATCAAGTTATTTAATGAGTTTTTGGAAAATGTGAACGAATGCAGAGAGGCTTTAGTATTTTACAGAAATGAGAACAAAGAAATAAAGGTCGCTTAAGTAGTACAAGCGTTGGACAGGTCAGACGAGAAGGAAGCGAGGGGCTCTTTTTGGACAAGTTGCAGAGCGGGGAAATAAGTGAAGCTGGCCAGGCAAAAGCTGACGTAATAGTCAACAGTAACATGAGATGCGATTCAGTAAAGTGGACCGGCGGGTCGAGAGTGTGCGAGTGGGCGAAAGCAAGGGCTGATTCAAACAACGCTGCAGCATAACTGTATATGGATTATCTCGGAATGTTCGCGGCGGCGAAGTGGGAGAGGGATCCGGCTTTTCAGACGCTTAAAAGATTACCGGTAACGAGAACGAAGCTAGTGAATCCGGCGTGGACGTTAGCTTGGGCACGTTCTATGCCATAACCAACCCTTAGCGCAACCTTGCCGTCCAGAGTCGGTAATATCCGCACATCGTGCCGAAGAAGGTCTTAACAGTTTAGAACTCCAGCCATCTCCTCGCCGTCTTTGCGCTCGCTCTCTCTCTGTTCGATGCCAAGCCCCAGCCGCCGGACCCCTTGCTAAACCTCCCTCCCCTTTTTCCTTCCCTGCCCCTTGCCACTGAGATCATAAAGGTCTTAGCGAGTTGACGTCGCAGTCGGCTCACTCCCTCCCGCGCTCTTCTGTCTCTTTCGCCCTCGGGTTTGTTCTACGTCTCTCTTCTCTTCCCGGCCTTCTCCACTTGGCCTTCTTTTAAAACTGGCTTGCATCTTCTCAGTTCTACGTGAAAATATACATTCTTCGAGGCAGTATCAAGTAAGAGTATCTATTACCGCTATGTCTATTTCAACAAGAAGAAGCATTTACTCGCTCTATGAGATAGATGTAAATGTACGTGCGTGTGAAGTGAAAAAGACGCGCGAATTTATAGACTTTGTATGCACTGGAGTCGTTTGTCGAATTTGCAAAGTTTACTCGACTTCAAGACTCATTTCACGTTTCTACTAGTTACGGCGTAATTATCAGCCAAGCTACGCAGTCCCTTTGAACATTTCGAAAATTCCAATGGTACATAAAGTTGCGCGCTAGGCTCAAGCTGATCACGCATTGTTGAATTAATTAAATTGATAAAATGATTAGCCCACACTATGTTAAGCTTCGACTTATGCTTAGAATAAGTCTTGATAAGTTAAACATATAATGAAATGTAAATAAAAAAACAAAGTTAACTTTTCGAACGGAAGACCAAATGGGCGAGTGTTTGAAAAAGCAGCAGCGCAAAAAAAACAGCGTGAATATTTTCTGCAGCAAGCAAATATGACACGCTACATTAATCCTTAAAATCCATAGAAGTATAGACAGTGGCTGGCGCGGATGAAACAAAAAGTACGAAGCGATGATAAATAAGCGCGGCTGCGTGGAAAGAGATTCAGCCGAATCATTTAGTTTACTTCCATGTCATTAAGCAAATTACTGTTTACTCATACGCATCATATGGCGAGGGGCGCGCCTGTGCTGCCGTTGCTGCGCCGGACTTTTCAACTTTAAGTTTTCCCGTAAATCAAATATTCCGTAGAAATAGTTGGCGAAAGAAGATCCGCCGGCCGAGGCAGAGTAAGAGAGAGATAGAGAGATTTTACAAGATTTTCCAAGAATTTCATTGAATTCCCAACAAATAGTTGTAAGTGGTGCAAATCTCGGCTTTCCATAGCCCACCCCAAGTGCTTTACGGCACTTATATATATAACCTCTTGATATACGCATTATTCTTCTTCTACTTGGCTTTACTATTCTCCAATTGGCTAGCTATCGTTGGCTGCTTGCTTGCTTCTTTTCTTCCTTCCTATCTTTTTTTCTTCATTTTGCTCTTTGAAGAACTTGGAACTTCATAATTCAGAGTCGAGGCAAGTGGATGGCACGCGACAGCTTAAGTAGTTGGCAGGCTTCCCAGCTGCGAAAAATTTATCTGAATTTTCCGCTTGGCGAACGAGTGAGCGGGCGAGCTCTAGTCTCTGTCTGTTCGTCCGTCTGCCTTGCCTGTGACTATCTATCGGTGGATGGCTTAGCCAATAGGCGTGGGCGTGCAGGTACGCGCCCTCCTCGCGCGGAGCCCGAGTAGGCAGTGTTAATAAAAAACTACTTTCTCTTTCCCTTGGACGCTTTTCAAATGACTCACTATTCATCATTTCGGAAGCAAAAGATTTTCCAAGCAACGCTTGTTTAAATTCTTAAACGCTTGGTAGTTTGCAGCCACTTGGCTACGCAGACTGGCTGCCCTTCGAATAAATGCCACCAGAAAATTGACGAATAAGCAGATAAACATTAAAGGGAGTCTAGCTCAATTTAATAGTGTCGAGAATAATTTATTTGTCATAATTACGATTCTGAAGATTATTGTAAATTAGGTAATTTCGAATTATTCCGATAAAATACAAACTTTCCCTCAAAATTTATCAAACGAAATGTGGCTTCTGGGTGTCGGTTTAATGATCATTTGTTGAGAAAAGGAGATATGCTAGAGAAAACAGAGATCGAAGCTTGTGGTTGGCGAACGAGACTAAAGAGCGATTGGAGGAAATAGCCCAAGCCACTTGATTAACGAGCACGAGAAGTTGGTTTTTCCCCTTTTTTTTCTTCTTTTTCGCTGCTCTTATTTCACCTTCGCACTCTGCTGTCTTTCTTGCGTTCGGCGTCAGGTACTTAATTAAGACAGGCTCCAGCTCGGAATAATTAAAGTTGCTGGTCGTGCGAAAACTCAAATAGTAGAGTTACTTTGTAGATGCTGCCTGACATCCGCTAATCCAGTCGAAAGGCTAAAATCTATTATTGAGGTACTTTATTATATATTTTTAAGAAAATCATTATCTTTTGAAATAAAACATTTGAGGATGAGAAAACGAATAATGTCATTCTCGAGCGTGTCATTGATCAATATTGAATATTCATGTCTGGGTTCTTATAGAATTGCTAATGCGCTGAAAAATAGATGAAAGTAAGGCAACAAAAAGTAGAGGAAGAAGAAAAAAAATAAAAAAAAGTAAAAAAAAAAAAGAAACGGTAAAGAAGGCGAGGAGGCGCGAGCAAGTTCGTTACCGTGAAAGTCAACGCGAAAAAGTCTTTGCGTGTCCTCGCAAATTTGTTAATTCTGTCGGTGGGCCGAGCTAGCCGGGGGAGCGGGGGGTAGCGCACAACGAGCAGGAAGTGAAACGAGGGGAAAGACTAGGCAGAAGCGAAAGCGTGAAAAAATTACCGCTGCCTGTGCTTAACCGCATAAAAATGCCGGGCCTTTGAAATGGATGCGCTTTGCATGCGAGTCCATTTGTCACAATTGCATTTCGATTTTGAACTGACCTCGCTCCCTCTCTCCCCTGTGGCTCATCAAAAAAGGTTACCAGCTAAAATTTCCCAGCCTTTTCGGCGCTACATCGTACCGTGTGACGGTGAAAAATCAGGATGTATATTCAGCGAGTATCAAACGAATTCTCTTTTATATCAATTCAAGTATATAGCTTACCTACGAATAACGGATTATTCAATACCTAACCGGATTTCTATCTAGACTTTGAGCGAAAGAGAGAAGCCCGGCTTTCATAACTTGCTAAATCAAGTTATGATTCAAAGAACATTTTTCATTGTAATCAGTCGATTTTATTTTTTGATTTTGTGCACGAGGAAAAAAAATGTCAAGGAGAAGAAAAATAAGTCGATCAAAAAAAGTGAGATAGAGAGAGAGAGTGTATGTGTGTGTGCAAGGGGGGTAGTGAAGAGAAAAGAAAAAAAAAGTAAGAGGGCTGGGTGGAGAAAGAAAAGGAAATTGTTGGTGTGGAACCGCGAGAGGAGTCATGCCAGTGAAATGAGAGTAGATAAGGGGCACGAGGGATTCGATTTATCGCTGATAAGAAATGGCGTAACCATCAGGCTCAGATTGGCCTATCAGGGGATGGCGCTTTCGAGCGATTTTATTTCTTCTTCTTCTTCTTTCTCTTACCGCTTCTTAGCCGGCCCTTTGCCCGCTTTTGGCCCGATCTTTTACCTTGCCAATATCTCGCCTCGAGGGATTTATGCTGCAACCCCTATCTACTGTCTTTTCTCTTTCTTCCTTACTCTCCCTCCGACATCTCTCCTCTGTCTTTCTCCATTTCCTACACTCCCGAGTTTCTTCTCCTTTGCTTGCTTCCTTCCTTCCTCACCTCCCCTTTTCTTCTCCCGCCTTCCCGAGCTCCTGGGCAAATCAAGTTTCTAAAGTTGTTTTATGTTTCGACCGCAAGCTATGACAATTTGTTTACTTGCGACACGTAGCTTGTTTTACTACTACTTGACTTTCGGCCGACTTTATTACACTCCTTACGCCTGGCAATTTTAAACTTTTACTTATCTCTAGGATATGAATTGTTACTACGGTGGAAATAAGCATTTTTTATTATCAAGTTTTATAATTAAGTATAAAACCAACAAAATATTTTACAATTTTGTAAGCGATATTTATGTGTTTGTTCTTAGCTAAATAATATAACTTGCATATATTAAAAATGTTCGCTATTCTAGTAGTGTTCTGCTATGTATTTGCGCTATCTTTTACTTTCTTTTCTCTATTTTTTCCTCTTTTTCTTTTTCTCGCAAGTTACTTGCTACTTTTTGCACCTCCTGCATTTTTATTTTATCGACTTCCTTTCCACCTTTTCCTACTACGCTATGCGCAGCGTGTTCTTTTTTTATTTTATTGTATGTTTCTTACAAAAGCAACTTAAAAAGCTTGAAACATATTTTCGAGATACATTCTCTGACTAAGAAAGTAAGCTCGTTTAAATTTATTAATTATGTAAGTCTGTTAAAACATACATAATGTCTTAATTTAAATTTCTCATACAAATCATCAATATCCAAAGAAGATTTGAAGGGAAGTAATGAATTTGTCCTGGGTTACGAAAAAAAAAAAGAAAAGTGGATAATTGAAAGAGAGTTGGCAATAGTAGGACAAGTGCACCCGGGAGCAATGATGAATAAAGAGGAAAAAGCCATCCTCGGGGAGGCCGTTACGAGTTAGCAGAGTCTAAAAACAAAGATAGCCCGGACGCAACAACTTGGTCCGCTTGCTCTTTATCGAGCAGCACGCGGCAATATTCCGCGGGGAAGCCGGGCACTTGTTCTCCCCTGCTAGAGGCCCTGCTGCAACTTGTCCCGGGCGCACACTCGCACCTTCTCATTACTCGCCCCAAGAAGACGAGGAGAAAAGAGAAAAATAAGAGATAGAGAGCCAGCCGCAAACGGTAGTGTTGTATAGCGTTGATAATAACCCCAGCGGGCGGTTTCTATGGCACTAGAACCAAATGAAAAGTAATATCGACAATGCGCCCCTGAAGAGCGGAGGAAAAGACTCTCGGGAAATGTGCAAGGCTTGCTGCTTTTTCTCACCGGGACTTTCGGATAAATCATACGAAAGTTTAACATGTCTGCGCGCTTACGCGCCCTTTTCCATACCTTTTTATCTCGACTTTTTTGCAACGATAAATTTTCCTCTCACTTTTTGACAGAACCCCCTCCCCTCCTCCTCGTCCTCATCCTCCATCACCTCCTCTGCCCCTCGCGCTTACTAGCGGACTTATCTTAATGAGGAGCTACACTTGCAAGTTAATTATTTGTAAAGCCTTGGAGAAACGTTTTAAGAGGATTTCTCTTCTTTATTATTGAAATGATCGCGCCTAGCTTCACATCAGATAACACAGGCTTTCCTTTTCTATGAATTATTGACTAGAAATTTCAAGAATATTATCAAGAAAATAATCAAAAGAAAATTCAGATGAAATGCTGATCTTGACAATGGGGAGAAGGATGGGGGTATTGAGAAAAAGCGAAGAAATCTATTGGCTAAACAGCTTGTAAGAATATAAAAGGCTAGCTGCTAAAAGCACATGAGGCACGGGCCAAGTGTGTCTTATCTAGTCGGTAGAGCTAGCTAAAGGTAAACCCGGCCTCCGCTGCTGCTCCTGCTATTCTGCTAACATAAGAGCCGTCGCTACTCCGTCCATCCTCTTCTGCGGTTTGCTCGTTGTCAAGACGCTGTCTTTGCGGAGACCACCGAGGCGCCACAATTAATTTCGGCAATTTCAAGAAGCGTCGACGACGCTCGGCCGGCCCGACGTGCCCGACGCTTCCGCACACGCCATCAATCACACTCGCCCATTTGCTGCTGCTGCTTGCAGCAGGGGTCTACCGCACTGTGGGAGCAGAGAAACTCGTGAACATATACGGCCGATCGGCCAACTTCATTCTTGCTGCTGTTCCGTGACCTATCTCTTTCTCTCGAGAGCAGCCGGCCACGAGGGACATTTATGATATCGCTCTTTATTCACATCAATCGTTCGACCTTTAAAAGTTTAATTAGTTCGTTCACATAGAGAAATATTATCAAATAATTCCCGACAGCATAGGTTTATTGCTTTTTTTTTCGAGATATACATTGGAAAAAATATAATAATGATAAAAAATATATAAATTTGCTACGGGAAGAATCCAAGCTATGCAGTGTTTATGCATAGCATAAATGTCTTGGCAGATCGTCGGGTGGGCTTAATCCGCAGGTCTGTTGCTCGTGGTTATCGATCGTCTGGCGCGAGGCAGCACGCGCAGACACTCTTTAACACACTCTTTCCCGTCGTCGCTTGCGGCCCTCGAGCTCGAACCTCGCGCGCTTTGGGAAACCTAGACGTCCGCCATCCAACCGCATGCTAGGCTGCTTGAATGAAAAAAAAAACTAGAGACTTGGCTTTCACAGCACCAGCAGTAGTCCGACAATGTGTCTCTGTGTGTGTGCGTGTGCGAGAGAGGCAAGGGAGCGCTGGGGCTCTCTACATCAGCTACTAATAAAAACGTATCGCCTCGCGAGCAAAGTTGCCGCGCCTTCTCTCCCCGGTCGCTTCGGCTTCTCTAATATTACCAACGCGGCAGCGGCTCGTTGGCCCGCAGCCGACAAAACCCCGTCGGTCTTCCCTTGCCTCTCCTCTATAGACACACATAGAGAGCCGGCGCACGCATATACGCACAAAAGCGACGTTTCACACGGTCGCTCTATAGCCCAGGCTGGCCTGCTCTGTAGCTATGAAGATTTTGAGGAGCATTAATTTTTATTACGCCTCGGCGCCTACCTTCCCCCCCCCCAGCCAGGTAGCCCCCTCCACCCTCTTCCTCTATCTTTTGCCCAGCTCGGCCCCAGCCCTGATCTTTTTCATTTGCAAGCTCTCTGGGCGCTCGCCACCCCCTGCTTGCCTGGCCCAGACAGCCCTAATTACTCCCCCTGCGCAATTGTAACGAGCTCTAATGAAACGGGCTCTGCTCTTGCGTAGACGCGTTAATGGAAACCGGCCTAAATGGGCCGCTGACGCTTCTGGTGAAAGCTTCAGCTGCCTCGGACCCTACTACGAATCTTCTTCGTTCCATCTCCTTCCTGCATTCCTTTGCTCCCTCTTTGCTTCTCTCCTTTTTTTCTACACTAGCGACTAATGCCATCGCGAAAAGGATAAAAGATTGGCGGGTGGAAAGGTTGGATTCGTGGCAAGGGTAGTAGTTGAGCTCTTATCTACAGCAGATCATTCATAGAGTTTGTTGCCGGAATTGCAATGCAGACATACACTGAGAAAAAAATATAGTCAAGTCAACTAAAACTGTACTGTTAAATATCAGCAACCGAACTTACTGTTGGTTTAACAGTACAGCTCGTTGGTTTGACTTAAAAATCTTGTTGATTTAATGGAATGATGTTGCATTAAATCAACATACATTTTATTCAAATCAACTTAAGTTTGTTAATTGAAG
>JAPYYQ010000152.1:0-106485 GCA_030522585.1 Anagyrus pseudococci | reverse complement strand
TAACTAATGGTATTTTTTAAAAATTTTTAACTCTAATAGATTTTTGTAAATTAAATAAAAAGTAAAAAATCGGCCGACTCGCCCCATCCTCCCCTATATAGGGAAATTCGAGCTGTATGAAAATAAACAGAAAGTAGCTATTAATATGATGTAAATGGTGTTTATTTCTATTCTTAATCGTTTATTAAAAATATAGAAAATTTTTTGTGTAATATTGATAAAACTTTTTTAAGCGATTTTTTTTTCTAGCATTTAGTACGTTTAAAAAGTATTAATTACGCTCGATTAACTAGTGAAAATAGGAAATGAACATAATGAGCATTAAGCTGACAGATGGTATCTTTTTATACCGTTAAACGTTTAATAACTAAAATTCAGCGATAAAGCTAGGAACTATGGAAACGATAAAAATATATAACGCACGCAGTTTTATTACATTGTAAATTCTGCAGTTTGCTTAGCAAATAATTTGAAAATATCACGTTTGTATATTTGATCAACGATAAGCCTCGGGAAATGGTATATGCAAATCAAGTGCTTTTAAACAAATTCTCGTTTGTTGATAAACCTGTTACTATATGCAGATAAACCGAATTTTATTGAACGTTCAGATAAATGAGAGAACTTGTTAAAAGAGTGTAATAAATAGTTGGAAAACAAATGGACAAAAAAATAATAGGACATTAAAAATTCGACATATTTTACATCGATTGTTTATTAGTAATTTCGAGAGAAAAATATGAACAGTATAAGGTATTCAATCGGCACCAAAAATAAAGTAGGGGATTGTTTCAATTAAAATTTGTAAGAATGATAAAAACAATTTTAGTATCTACTTGTTAGAAGATATCATGTGCAAAAACATAAAGACGAATACCGACTGCTAGTCAAGTCGGAAATCGATCGCGTCTACGCGATAAGACGAAGCGCGCGAAAATCGCGCGCGCGCGCAACCGAACGGCGCGGGCCGGGCGCGCGAAAACCACGGAGAGCCTCGGGTGTCCGTTACACTCATATATCGGTAGCGGCCAAAAGAAGAGGAACAAGGCGTTGAGGAAGAGAAGGAGAAGAGAGTCAATTCGAGAATCTTCGGCTTCTCGATAATCTCCAAGTGTAACCGAACGAGCGAGAGAGGGAGTGTGCGTGCGTAAAGAAGCGTGAACGCGGGAGGGAAACTGACAACTCCCACGCGCCGCTACTCGCTTCGCCCGACAAATATAGCCGCCCACGTATTATATTCGCTACGGTGCGTACGCCGCCGCGGCTGGCTGGCTGGTCGTCCCGGGGCCGTGTTTTGCGCGCGCCTCCCCGTATCTCTGCCTGCCTCAAGCCGAGAGACAAGCAGCCCGTGCTTTTTTTTAATATACACGCGCAACTGCCGAATCGGCGGCACGTTGATACCGCGCGCACACGCGGCGCCGAGAGCGGACGTTTCGCCGTTTCCGCACATCCCTTGCTTATAAGCCTCCTGCAGTCTCTTTCGCGCATTCTCTCTTTCCGGTTACAACTTTTGCTCACCCAGTAGTGGGTCAGCAGGCACGCGGAGATATCCCGTAGTTGGCCGCTGCAGGATTTCTATATATAATAATCGGCGGGCGCATATAAGATATACGCTCCTGAAAAAGGGAGAGAGGCGCGCGCGAGAGTAAAAAAGTGCGAGAGCAAGAGGGAGGTATATAGCGAGAGAATACCTAACCTCGACGCGCTATCGCAGCGGGCCGGCTCTCTATCCCGCGCGTTATAAGCCTGCAGAGCAGCAGCAGCAGCTGCCCATCCGCACGCCCCGACACACGAGGACGAGGAGGAGGCCATGGCGCTCAACCCGTCATACGAGGCCATCGGCAAGGGCTTCGTCCAGCAGTATTACGCGATGTTCGACGACCCGGCCCAAAGGCCCAACCTCGTCAACATGTACAACGTGAGTAATCAACTTGTTCCTCCTCTATCTCTCTTGCAAGCACCGCTCTCCAGCTGATTTGCGCTTTTTTATCCTTCATTGTTCCAGGCGGAAACTTCGTTTATGACGTTCGAGGGTATGCAGCTTCAAGGTGCCATGAAGATTATGGAAAAGCTCACGGTTAGTTGATCAGCGACACCGGGGATCCAAGTGAAATTTCAATTTTTCATAGGTCGTTGCTCGTGATACGTTGCTTTGGGATGATTTAATTTTTACAGCCGGATTATTAACGATTTTCTATGGCTGGCCGACCAATTGTAGCTATTGTTTCCTGTTATTATGACTCAGCTTTGATTTACATTGTTGCTGAGAGTATTCTTTCAAGTTCTACAATTTGAAATTTTTAAAGATACCTTTATTATTTTGTACTTTTATCAGTATTCTAACAGCAAATAGTTGTTATTTATTATAAAATTAATTTTAATCTTTTTTTTGACTGTTGGAATTTTTAAATCATGTAATTGATCTTGAAAAAGTTTTTAGTACCTAACCTTAAAATCTAATAAGTGTAATAAGTTGTCTTATTATTGAAAATACTCATTTTTATCAATAAATTTTCAAATTTTTTATTTGCTATAAAATTAAACATTCAATATTTATTTTTTCAGAGTTTGAGCTTTCAAAAAATTAATAGAGAAATAACTGCAATTGATTCTCAACCCATGTTTGATGGTGGAGTTCTTATCACAGTTTTAGGAAGGCTGCAGGTAAAGTCTTGTTATTATTTAAATGTTTATTAATTAATATATTTTATTCAATACAAGATCTATACAGAAATAACACTTAAAAAATTTTTTTAAAATTAATATAAAATATGCATAAGATTCTATAAGAAAGAGTATAAGATGTACTGTCTCTTTATTCAAACAAATAAGTTTTGAACAATACTATGCAATACTTGTGTTGAAAACTTATAAAAAAAACCCAAGTTGAAAATTTATCAAAATAGTTCAGACATCTCCCCATAAAGTTTACAATTCATAGGTCATGGATTTGAGTCCAATGTTTGATGAATAATAGTTATTATGTTTGCTGAATATAAGTATTAATACAGGATAAAACAATATTGTTCAAAAGACTCTTTTTATTAACTTTACATTATTACCTAACTTAAACACCCAATTTTTTATTATTTTTTGAAAGAAATAAGTTTATTAAAGAGTGTATAACAAAGATTTCAAAAGTTTCTTTTATTTTCTTTTGAATGTTGACTGGACATAAATTGAGTAGTTAGTTTATTGCCTCTAAAATTTTTATGTCAAGACAAGTTAATAACAAATGTCCAGTGACAATCTCTCTTTAAAACTACACCTTTAATGGAAAACTCAGTGATCATTCATGGTTGGGCAGACCGATGATGATCAACCACATGCATACATCCAGACGTTTGTCCTGACGCCAATTGGTGCCAGCTTTTATGTGCAGCATGACATCTTTAGACTTGCGCTGCATAATACTGTGTAGACGTCTAAGATTGATCATCCGCCGATTTTTACGTCGTGGTAAATGCAGACTTCTAAATTCTGCTCCAATTTGCTTGCAGATTTTTTGTTTTGTATTAAATTACAAATGCTTGCTTTGAGTTTTATCCCTATTATACTATTAGTGATTATAATATTTGTTACAAAACTTTATTTTTCATTTTGTAATACAATTGTGATTTATTTAATATTTAGAAAAAATAGAAAGAATAAAAAAAGATGCATTGAACATGTAATTATTGTAACTAACACATTTGACACACTAAAATTTACTGATTTAATATTAGCTTATTACTAAACTAGTTGGAAGAAAGTGGTTTACTAATTTCATGTAATAAATATACGTTTAAATCTTTTTAATGTCGCATAATAAAATTTAATTTTAAACAATTTTTGTATGTATACAAAATTTTCAAAACTAAATTCGCAGCCTGGAATTTTCTAATTTCTTTTAAAGACTAGCCTTATTTTGTGTGTTTCAAGATTTTAATATAAAAAGATGATAGTTAAAGTGTATCACTAAATAATAAAGTGTAGAAGTATTGAATGATCCATAAAACTATCAAAAGCTAATAATAAAAACATTATTATTAGTAATCTTCGCACAAGCCAAGTTATGAATTTTGCACAATTCATTCATTTACATTAATTTTATGTTTGTATAAAATTATTCCTTTAATAATAATAAATAATATCTGAGATAAATCAGTAACAATGCTTAAAAGAATAATTTTTTGTTGTAGGCTGATGATGATCCACCACATGCCTTCTCACAGACATTTGTGCTGAAGCCTCTGGGGACTTCGTTCTACTGTCAGCATGATATCTTCCGTCTGAACATCCACAACACAATGTAAACTTACGCTGACTTAAAGTTCAGTGGACACACCCACAAGTCGCTATCGAGACAAAAAGTCGAAGATGAATGAGCTAATTTTTCATTAAAAAAAATGTCATAAAGTACACACATTGTTTGCTCCTCTTGTAGATGTCACATTGTTTTTATACAAAGCTGCTTAAGTGTGGGCGAAAAGAGGATTTAATAATAAATAAGTTTGTAATAATAAATAAGCCTTGTTCTTCTATAAAGTTTTGTAAAGCTTTAATGACGGTGTCTATTAATTGTTCTACTTTCGTAAGAATTCTTTTTGTTTGTTAAAAGTGGTCTGTTTTGCAAAAGAAAAAAAAATGCCATTAGTAGATGCAGACAATAAAATTGTGTACAGTTAATATAAAAAGATGTGAGCAAGTTTCACGAGGTACTTTAATGAAAGTCGTCTTTTTAAGAATTGATTATTTACAATTTTATTGAAAAATACGAATATTTACAACTTTATTTAAAAAACTTGTTTATATTAAACAGCTTTGACAATTACATAATTTTAAAATAGAAGCAAAAGCCTGGGTAAACACTTTTAATGATTCTTATACTAAATGTTACAAATTGCCTCTCTTCGCTTGCTCCAACTCAATTGCTTCAAACAGAGCTTGGAAATTTCCAGCGCCAAAACCCTAAAATAAAATAAGAAATTTATAAATCATGATGTTTATGAATTTTTAAAGTCTTAATAAATACAATATTTTTTTCAAAAAAAAAAAAAAAGATAATTTATTTCCATGTGCGTCTGTCAAAATCTTCTGTATACATACGTTATGGTTTCTTCGCTGAATAACTTCAATGAACAAAGTCGGACGATCCTGCATATTTCTAGTAAAGATCTGTAAAAGGTATCCATTCTCGTCGTAATCTATGAGTATTTTCAATTTCTGAAGAATGTCAAGATCTTCGACAACGTCAACTTTGCTAGATCGCAATTTCTCTTTTAACATATCATAGTAAGTATCTGGAACGTCGAGAAATTCGGTTCCCCTTGCTCGTAAATTCGTTATCTATGATACACGAAAATTTTAAAATTAGTGTATAAAACGAAATAATTGAAATAACATGAAAGTCTTCAAACGTTATACTTACGGCAGTGATAATATCGTCCGTGTTGAGAGCAATATGTTGGACCCCAGCACCACCGTAGTATTCGACAAATTCTTGAATCTGCGAGCGTTTCTTGCCAGGAGCAGGCTCGTTAATGGGCATTTTCACCGTTTCCTCATAATTTGTCACTACGATCGACCGCAACGCCGAAAATTCCGTATGAAGTTGCGTATCGTCTACCGACCAAAATCTGTGAAATTGTAAAAATTTCTCGTACCTGCATGAAAATAAAAAATTTCATTAGTACGTAAAGAAAGAATTGATGTAGCAGTGATAGCAATTTTAATGCTTTTTGTTTGATGTGCTTACCATGCTGCAACTGGTTCCATTTCATCATTCGGCTGGTTTCCAACAATGTGATCAACGAAATTCAAACCGATGGAAGGTCTAATTACAAGAAATAATTTAAAAAAATTATTAAAATAATTTTATTTATTTTTTTAAAATTTTTGATACTTACAAAATTTTTGTAAGAGGGTCCTCTTTTACTTTGTGGAAACCCGGCAGGAAGAAGCCGTTGTACCTACTTCTGTCGACAAACGTGTGCAGCGTTTCCCCATACTTGAATAAGAAAAGTCAATTACCCTTCAAAATTAATAATAGACAAACCTACACTAACATAATATTTTAATGTATCGAAAATTTTAATATTTACTGGTGAAATCGTTATATTATAACGATTTCAACAGTATTTTCTATTCGATACCGAGAGATAATTAAAAATTCAAAGTACAATTTAAAAAAAGTAGTACTTACAGTTTTCTTCCCACAGATCCCGCACGACTTTGGCGCCTCTTTCTTTCGCCACCTTATGACCAAATAATTCATTAAAATTTTAATAAAATTTTATTTTTTGATTGTATAAACCAATGGTAGGTAGTACCTTGAAGATGGCGTCAATGTCTTCGACGCAGAAGGCAATGTCCCGGACACCATCGCCGTGTCGCGAAAGGTGACTCGCCATTTCCTCGTCGTCAGGCTCGTAGGCTGACTCGAATACAAATACAATCTAAAAAATTAACACGGCTATCAAATGCTGCTGCCTAGTTATTTCATTTTCATCAAAGTTTCTTTTATACGTTGTCGCGAAAAAAATAACTTCCAGCAAGTGCAATATAGCACTTTACCTTATTTTGTCTAACAGCGTGTGCTGCTGTACGTCTCGAGCCAGTCTCCAGACCACGGTAGCCCAAGGGCTCGAACCCCATCCTCGCACAGTAGTAGCTAGCCGCCTAGAAAATTCATATTTTAGATTTCTATATAGTTGAAACTAATATCTCAATTGTCTTTTTCAACATCATTAAAATCGTTTAAGTAAATAAATTTTACTTTTTTTTATTCGCTATTATTTTAATATTATTTTATTATTTCATCTGATTACAGCTCACCGAACATATAGTAAAGCCAATGCGAAAAGATTTAATTAATATTTTTTTTAATTATATTCACATTTCTAAAAAATGAAGTATTAATTATTACACTACAACTGTTACGGTGAAAGAACTAAACAATTTAAAAAAAAGATAAATAGGATTTTTACTTTCAAATAGAATGGAAAATTTTGATACTGTATAACGAATCTCTATACTGAACTGCCTAATCCGCTTCATGGAAACTTCGAGCTTACTACGACGCAAACTTCGATAGGTGGGGTATCATTTAAAATACAGAATTTTTTTTATCGCTTACCTGCTTTGCATTTCCTACCCAGAATTTGACGTGATCGAAGTGTAAAAATTTTCCAGCAGCAGGCTAAAGTGTAAAGTTAAACATTGTTGGAATCACTTTTTTTAAAGATTAACAATTTTTTTTATCTGTATAAAGAACATCAATGTTACCTTTGGTCCTTTATCGGTGTAGGTTGTCTGTAAAAGCAATAATCTAATTAATATACCTAATTATAAAATTTTCAACGTTATAACAATAATTTTAAATGAAAAAAGTCAATAATACGTCGAATACAATTAACGCGAAAAAATTAAGCAAATAGTACATTTCGATACAAGTGCGTAAAAATTGCGTAAAAACACTTTTTCCACGAGTATCGAACGATATTTTTCCTAAATACGTGTGCAAAGTGCGTGCATCGCACTTGATGCACGCAGTTACGAAAATCAGTATCTATTACCATTGTGCTTCAAAACTGATCAAAACTTGCGATATAAAGCTTACGAGTCCCCCGGATCAAAAAGAAAAAAAAACGAAAAAATTTCACTATCCGATCGAGTATTCTCGGGCAAAGTGTTGTCGCCGCGACAGGGAACCCTCGTTTAAATAAGCTCGGGAATTGGCCGATCAACGGGGGCTTGTTTATCCGGCATGACGAGTCGCCACCAAAACGCATATATTAATCGTCACCATGTTTTTTTTTTCCTTAATCAATATCTCGTCTTTTCCTTCTCCTTACGTTCTTTTATCTCTGTCTTGTTTTAAAAAGACCGCTAAGAGCAGGAGGCTCGTCGCGGGATTTTTCTGTGGAGGCTCGTCCCGAGAGTGATAATGCGAAAGCTTCATAAATATAGACGAGCCCCTCCTCTTAGAAAGCTAATAAGCCTTTTTTGCTATTTTTGATCACGGGACCGGTGTGTGACGGAAACATCGATCGTGGCTCTGCGGATTGCGATTAGTTTAATGGCTATGTCAAATTAGGTGGGCAACATTCCAAAATCGTAAGATTTTTTTCCTCTCTTTTTGGACATTTAAATCGTACATTCTTTAAACGCCATTGCTATTTTGGTATAATGTATATATTTTGATAATATTAAATATCTTTATAAAATTATTAAAAAAATAGCGAATGATTATTCGTTACTTTTGACTTTGACTTAAAGTTAAGTGTTTTTTCGACATAATATGGCCAAAAATAACGTTTCATTGGGCACAATTTCTAGTAAGGTACTTGTTTTCAAAATTTATCGTTGCACATTCAAAAGCAAAAAGCAAGTGCAACAAAAAAGGAGCAACAAACCAAATTTTCAATATCAATAGCACAAAAAAAACATCGGAGCAAACATTATTATGCCAAGAAAAAAAAATCACATTAACTTGTAGTTATTGTAGAGCAGTCGTAAATAACAACATTGATCAATTATTGGAGCATTTTAAACAATTTCTATGTGAAAACGTCAACGATTCGTAGCGTTTATTGGATTCAAAATATCTCCAATACCAATATCACCTGTGCGCACGCGCGAGCGCCAGTGGATTTCAAAAGCAATAAAACGCCGCAGTAAACATGTCGACTTGAAAAACACGAACGTTATCCAACATAACAGGTGATACACGCTATGAGGAATATGATAATCAGCCCGTCGAACTGGGAGGCTCGACACACCTCGCACATGCATCCAACGCGTGTGTCATTATCTGCGCGGAATCCGTCCTCGCTGGATAAATATATATGTTGTATATAAATATCAGACCGGTAAATGTTGAACTTCTCGAACTTTACCGAAGCTTGTCGGACACGTTGCTTACTGGATAGCTGGATCGAATTTACAAGGAGTTTGAATTGACGCCGCCGTTGGAAAAGCTTCTTGTAGTTCATAATATTTATTACGATATATCTATACAATGTTACATATATTTAACAAAATAATGTAATGTATAGAATACATTGCAATTGGAGGATTAAAAATACTTTTTTTCTAATAATTAATATCGTAGCTCTTGTTTACCGCATATCGAAGCTTTTGCATCGATTAATATTAAAACTTGCTTGCATCTTAATCCTATACGAGCATAATAACAAAATACGAGTTTTTTCTTGTACTGCAATGACAACTCTAAATTGATCATGGAATGACATGTATATACCTATGAAATCTTTCGTTTTGGCAAGTTAAGTATACTCGACGCTCATCACAAGACTCGGTAAAAGATCATTAAATTTTTGCTCTTCATATTGTTTACAATTTCATTGAAGAAAATACCATTATTCACAATTTTAACGAAGAATACCTAATTTATATTAATATTAAACGAATTTGACAATAAATTAATTTTAATACAAAAAATAGCTTCTTAAGTGTTCACTTTTGATTATCTTTACACTAAATTTTACAAATTTCCCCTCTTCGCTTGCTCCATCTCGACTGCTTCAAAGAGAGCTTGAATATTGCCAGCGCCAAAACCCTATAACAATAAAAAAAATGCAATATTACAAAGAAAGAATAAATGAACAATGCAATTAACAGAATTTTATATATAACAATACATTATGGTTTCTCCTCTGAATAATTTCAATTAATAAAGTCGGTCGATCCTGCATATTTTTGGTGAAAATCTGTAAAAGGTATCCATTCTCGTCGTAATCTATAAGAATCTTCAATTTCTGAAGAATGTCAAGATCTTCGACAACGTCAACTTTGCTAGATCGCAATTTTTCTTTTAACATATCATAGTAAGTATCCGGAACGTCGAGAAATTCGGTTCCCCTTGCTCGTAAATTTGTGATCTACGATACATGACAATTTCGAAAATTAGCATACAAAAAGAAGTAATAAAAATTAAACAAAAATCTTTAAATAATATTTACGGCAGTAATAATGTCGTCCGTGTGAAGAGCAATGTGTTGGACCCCAGCGCCGTCGTAATATTCGACAAACTCTTGAACTTGCGAGCGTTTTTTACCAGGAGCAGGCTCGATTATTGGCATTTTCACCGTTTCCTCGTAATTCGCCATGATAACCAATCGCAACGCCGAATATTCTGTGTGGAGTACCGTATCGTCTACCGACCAAAATCTGTGGAACTGCAAACACTTTTCGTACCTGTGTGTGTAGACACGATAAGATGTTTTAGACGCAAAGAAAAAATTGTTGTAAAGCTGATAAAATGACAAAAAAATCAGCAATTTTAATGTATTTGGTTGATGAGCTTACCATTCTACAACTGGTTCCATCCCGTCGTTCGTCTGATCTCCGACAATGTGATCAATGAAAGTTAAACCAACGGGGGGTCTAATTGAAACACATAGTTTTGATAAGATTAAATAGTAATATAATTTGTTTCCTTTAGTTATTGATTGCTGCAGACGCAACAAACAAAGCAATAAATTGTTAGTTCTTACAAAAATTTTGTGAGAGCGTCGTCATTCGCTTTGCAGAAGCCCGGCAAGAAGAAGCCGTTGTACCTACTTCTGTCGACAAACGTGTGCAGCGTATCTCCAAACTTGAATAAAAAAGGTCAATTATTTATTAAACTGTTCTTTCAAAATTCTATTTAGTGTAATATTTTGATAAAACTCTAAGTTTCTAATCGTTTTTTATTTTTTAGAAATGAGTTAATATTAAAAATTAGATGTAAATCTTAAAAAAATTTGTACTCACAGTTTGTATAGTGGCAAAGCGAACAACCCCATTTTCGTCTTTCTTCCCACAGATCCCGCACGACTTTGGCGCCTCTTTCTTTCGCCACCTTATGACCAAATAATTCATTAAAATTTTAATAAAATTTTATTTTTTGATTATATAAATTAAAAACTGATGGTAGGAAGTACCTTGAAGATGGCGTCAATGTCTTCGACGCAGAAGGCAATGTCTCGGACACCATCGCCGTGTCGCGAAATGTGACTCGACATTTCCTCGTCATTAGGCTCGTAGGCTGACTCAAATACAAAAATAATCTACAAAATAAACGCGGCTATCAAATGCTGCTGCATTACTCCTCATTACGTAGTTGTCAAAATTTCTTGTATATTGTGTTAGGTATTACCTTATTTTGTCTAACAGCATGTGCCGCTGTACCTCTCAAACCAGTCTCCAGACCACGGTAGCCCAAGGGCTCGAACCCCAGCCTCGTGCAGTAGTAGCTAGCCGCCTAGAAAATTCAGTTTTTGCACAATTTGGTTTCTTTATGATTTCATTTCAAAATGTAGATTAAAATATTTAAAATTCAGTGTTATACATTTGTAATTAAAATTTTTTTAAGAAGCAATGAAAATAATAGCTTAGGCTTTTTCCAATCAATTTGATGTTGTTCGACACTTGTACGAGAATGTGATTTCCTCTTTGTGTGGCCTTTGCAAAAGCCGCCACACAAGGAGAAAATTACATTCTCGCACTAGTATCGAAATGTACTATTTTTACCCTCCCTATCTCTTCCGTTCTCCTTCCACGTACACAGTACCGATTGAAGTTGTCGCACACAATAGAAAAAAAATGGTACACTATAGTAATGTTCTATTTTCTACGCTTAATGTATATCGCACAATAGTCCGGTCCCCACGTTTTGTCGTTGTCTTTACATTAATTTTATTCTCTATAGTCATTACAGACTGCAGTATGTGATCGACGTTAAATTTATCAAGATTTATTGTTGATATATCAAATACAAGAGTAAGTTCTGCCGATGCGTCTACTAATTTTTTTACTTTTTGAATGTTTTGAGATAGAGTACTATATTTTATTAGCAATAATAAGAAACCTAGGGAATTATAAAAACTGGTAATAATAATAATTTATCTATACTATCTCTGAAACGAGTTATTTTGACAGATCGATTTATTAACTTCCATAAGTTATAGAAAACTGGTACTTTCAATATATAAAATATTTGTTTTTTATCGCTTACCTGCATTGCATTTCCCACCCAGAATCTAATGTGATCAAAGTGCAAAAATTTTCCTGCAGCCGGCTGAAGTGTAAAGTTAAAAATTATTTAAATCACATAACATATTTTTTATCTGTTTTAAAAACATTTTAAAGCCCATACCTTTGGTCCTTTATCGGCGTATGTATTCTGCAAATACAATAATCTGATCAATATATCATGTAAATTTTTCTATAAATGTAACAAATCAATTGACTGCTTTCATTAGGTATTTATTACCATTGCGCTTCGAAAACGTTCGAAACTTTGTAAAGTCCAGCGATAGCTTCTTTGGCAGTGGTAAAATTGTCTTATCCGATCGAGTTCCCTCGGCAAAGTATCGTCGTTACAGTAGAAAAACGTCGCTTAAATAAGCTTGGGATTTACGCTTCCAACATGATTAATGGCAAACACAACCTGTATACATCAATGGTTACCACGTCTTCCTTAAATGTAAAGGAATACGCGGATTTTTCTCTCGATTTTCGTCGCGAGCGATTGTGTAAGTATTGCATGATTAATGTAGACGGATCCCCTCCTTTAGATTTAGAAAGTTTATAAACCTTGATTAATATTATATGTCCTATCACGAGACCAGTGCGTGCAAGATGGATAATTTAATCGTGACTCTGACGACCTTGTGCGGTGTATAATGCTTATAGGTAAACAAGCATTGGCAACATTCCGAAATCTTAAGATTTTAATTTCTTTCCATCTTTTTAGCATTTTAAGTACACCTATTCTTAAGAGACCATTGATAATTTTGTAAAATGAATATTGATGATGTATTATTATTTATATATTTATACTTATCGCTCTGTGTAATAATTGTGAATAAAAAATAATGCAATAAATAGATTTTACTAAAATATTTTACTTTTGTACACTGAGAAAAGTATTATATTAAAAATTACAATATTTTATAGGAAAGTGAGGATATACTTCAATTGAGTTAATTTTTACTATGTTATACATAGTAATTTTTATTATAAACATAGTAAAAATGAGCAGAATCAAAGTATATTCTCACTTTCCATAATAATATTAATTTTTATTATAATACTTTTCTCAGTGTACCTTAAAAATTAATAATTTTAAAACTATAAATCATTGGAAATTTTAAATAAAACATTTAAAACTTTACTTATTTTTTTTAATTTGTCGTCTTTTATTAAAAAACGAAAAGTAAGCGTAAACAAAAAGATAAATTATTAAAGTATTTGGTGCAACGACGATAACAACGTTAGAAATCAAATTTATCTTGAAGCGAGGATAATATTATATGTATTGTTAATGTCAATATTATAATATTGTCTTTGAAAAGCAATTAATCACCGTGTTAAACCTGTTGGCTAAACACGTGATTCAAGAATAGGTGATATATGCAAAGGAATATAATATATGTTAATCAGCCGTCGAACTTCTTGGATTTTACCGAAACTGGTTAAGCATTATTTCAGAATACTGGATAGGGTAATTAGCATTAAATAATTGACACCGCTGTTAAAGCTCCAAGCTCGTTTATTACAGTATATACAATGGAATGGCATCATTGAGGACGTTGAAATTATCATTGCGGACGCTAATAAATGGCATATACATTGGCATGGCATCGGTAGCCCCATTTTCCCATTTCCCTACAGGCAACAAATACTGAGACAAGCTGCAAATGGTTGACGCTAAATTGGCTTGCGGATTCTGGACGACACATGGTTTTCCAAAAATGAAAACATATTTGGCAAGGTTTCTTTGAGAGTTTTACAATTAATTTTTTGTACGACATACTACGCTGTTATAATTCAATGGTAATTATACAAGCTAGTAAAATAATAACAGCGGAGAGTTAGAAGTAACTAATATCGACGAGATAATTTATTTACGAGTACACGCGGAGAATGTATAATTGGAGAAATAATAACGAATTGATTAATGCACTTTTCGATAACTTAACGAATTAATTATAAACTTTTACGTCGTATCAGCCTTATATGAATTAGTTTCTTAAAAATTTAATGAAAAGTTGAGCATGTCGCTAAATTTCCGCGAGCTTTAGAAAATCTATTGGCAAAGCATTTGCATTCAAGTAATTATCATGTTAGCAAAGTTTTTAGAACGCTTTAATGTTTTTACATATACAATAACTTGTCTATACTGCAAATCTACAAAGAATTTGTGTACAAATAATGTTCGAGTAACTCTACGCTTAAAAAATTACATGCATTTTTCAAAATAATTTGATTGCGAAAAACATGTATTTATTATTTTTTTCTTGTTATTTTTGTTTATAAAAACACTTATAAAATAAGGCATTCGATTTTCGTTTGCAGTTAATTTTTTTAGTATATTTTCTGTGAAATGCAGGTATTTTGCAAAATTTTTTATTAATTGAAAAATCATGTAATTTTTTTTACACTGTCTTAATACAATTGACCGTTGATATGATGTTCATGACTAATATTCTATAAATATATGATTTGCAGCTGGCAATGATAACAGTTTGTTATAAACATTTAAACTACTTTTTTTATATGATTAGTGCTAGCTACAAATAAAATATTTAACAGACGAGTATTATGCGTGACAGCGTCTTAAACGCTTTATTTCCTATACCCTGACAAAAGCAACAAAACAAACAATAAAATATTAGATAAAATTATATGTACGTATATATAAAAGGAATAAAATACATTGCTGTTAATAAAATACTTTTTCCTGTTAATTAATATAGTCATTGCACTTGTTTACTGCATATCGAAGCTTTTGCATCGATTATTGTTAAAATTTGCTTGCATCTTAATCTTATAAGCATAATAACAAAATACGAGTTTTTTCTTGTATCGCAGTTAAAACACCAAATGGCGTATGGAACGATGTATGCATATGGAATGTTTCAATTTGGCAAGTTAAGTACTTAGCGCTCATAATTATTTTTACTTACGAAATCACAGAATTAATTTTTTCAAAATGGTCCACGCATTATTAAATGTTATCTTTTACATTGTTTTGTTTTTCAATGTTTTACCACGGACGTTCCATGGACGTAGTAGTATTCAAATGTTATAATATACTATACACAGTATAATAGTTTGCAAAGATTAAAAACTATTAAAGTAAGATTATCACTGTTTTTCAAATTGCTCGATTTTTAGAAACATTTAAATAAATAAACACTTCATTTTTCTATGAAACGTTTTTTTGAATTTGGCAATCAATAGAATAGAAATGTCTACTTTTTGTATTATAGTGGATCATTTCTTTTCTATGAATTTAACATTACATAAAACATGATTTCAATAACATTTAAATTATTTATAATACAATAGAGAATTTTTTTTACAAAAATACACTTACAAATTTACTAAAAACTTTTCTTATTATTTAATATACCTCATTGAAATTTTCTCTGCAATTTCTCTACGAATCGGCGTTGGATTAATAAATGACATAATCAAAAGCTTATCAATTTCTAAGTTTTTTAATGAATAAGTTCATCCCCCCTAATGAACAAGAAGACTCTTCAAATGACTCTGGAAAAAGTGCTACATTTCAAACTGCCGCGAATAACTATTACCGTTCACAATCTCGCCACGAATAACCATAACCTTTGGCAATCTAAAACTGACGTGTCATTTATTTATTAGAGATCTGACATATCTTTTTAACAGTTTTTGTTGTTGTTGCTCCTGAATTGTACTATCAATACAATTTTAAAATAAAATTATAATGTAGAAAATACATGCTTTTTCATTCTATTTTTAAATACAGTAGATTTGAATGAAGGAAAGGTATGCTTTTTCGCGACGAGATTGCGAACGGTAATGGTTATTCGCGAGGCATTTGAATCGTCTGCTTATTCGTTGGGGGCGATGAGTTAAAAGACGAGTCGATCATAAACATTAAATACTTCATTTTCTGGCAAAATAGATTAATAGTTCAACTGCAGCTTATAAATACAAAAAAAAATTATTTAAACTTTAAATTAATTTTTTAACTTTTTAAGAACATCTTGGTAATAATGATAAAATTTTTTTGGCATTCAGAGATCTACGAGTTTTACCAAATTAAATAAATAAAGTATTACTGCTGCAGTACAAAAATAACTATTCAAAAAGAAAGCAAAATATGCTTTAAAATTGTAAGATATAAAAGCCTACAAAATTTTAAAATTATACAAAGTACTTAGTTATATACATTTACTTTCATACTTTGAAGAATGAAAAAATGTTCATTATTGTTTAAATTATTTTCAATATTTTTATCCAAAACATTATTAATCGCGTAAAAAAATTCGTCAATAATTGACTAACAATATACCGTCTCAGACAAAATCAAACCTTTGTTTACGCATTTCATTTTCATTATCTATTTTTTTACAGTATAATAATACCGTGATCCCTTTCCAGTCTGCGTTTCGCTTTCAGAGGCACTGTTCCCATTAAATCAGCCGGTGTTGGAAGTCCGCCAGCTGTACTCGGTGCTACTGCTTGCTGATAAAAAACTTCGACGTTTCCGCACTGATTGCCGTAAACAACTGTATCATCCGTCCTAGAAAAATAAAACAAAATTTATTAGTTGAATAAGATAAGTTCAATCTCAAAACTTTAAAAAAGAAAACGAAAAATTACCTGACAATAATATCCGTAAGACCTTTGTTGTGCTTAAATCTATCGTGTAAAGAGGAAACAACGTCAAGTTCCGTAACACCCCACAGCCCAGACCTGTGAATTGTATCCCATTCTGCATCCACACTTAAAACACTGTACAGTTCCTTGTTTTCATTAGAAGGAAGTGGCTCCAAGCATTGCTGTAAACGAACTTCCAAAACGCCCAAAATACTAACACAAGTTTCCCACTAAAAACGAATTAAAAACATAAATCATACCTTTCTATGTATAAAAAACAATATATTAACAAAAAAATATATTTACCAAAGAATGTATAAGCTCTGGATCATTAGCCGTGCCGTCTTCCATCAAAAGAAACAGTACCATATTTTGATGTCCACAAAGGAAAAGTTCTCCCTTCTCATAGTTTCCCTCATCCTTAGTCGTGGTTGTCCAATCTTCATCAATTTCATCGTCGTTGTCGCTGCCGTTCTCCTTACTCACTGCCTCGAGCTTGCTCTTGACTAACTGATTATTGACTAGAGAGTAGCTTGATAAATCACGAAATTCACTGGGCGTCGTCTCTCTACTGCAAAAGCCACTCGTCCGCTCGTCCGCGAGTAAGCTCAGCTTAGACATGAGCGGCGTCAACTGCAAGCCGTCAAGCTTACGGCGATGCGGCAACTCGAATATGCTAGCACCAGACTCCGAAGCTGACTTGTGCCTATCGTCGTTTTCCAATGCATTCATTGGCTTTAAAGGAAGGCTCATCGAACGCCTGTAACTTTCTTGTTTGCTCTTATTTTCCTGCAGCCTGATGTCCAAGGTCAAGTTCGGTTTCGCTTCACCTTCTTCACTTTCGATCTCGCCTTTGCTTTTCTTTACCTCCAGATCTTCTCCTTTCAGGGCCGGCAAGCTTTTCAGAGTTTCACTACCAAAGTCGATCACTCGTGAATTTTGATCCAGTTCATTGTAATGATTGGCAACGTACTCGTCGTAAAGTGATTGAGAAACCGGCGAACCGTCACTGCGGAAAACCAGATGAAGGGGATCAGTTATGGTGTTATAGTGCCGTCGACAACGGCGTTTTTTCGGCGACTCCGACTCGTAATCCACGGCTAAATTGCCGTTGATCTTAGGTAAACCGATACTATAAGTCTTGAGAGCAATTCTATTAGTTTGCTTTTTCAAAGGCTCCTCAATGTCGCTGAGGCTTAGGCTCATAACATTTCGATCCTTTGCCTTCAACATAAGTTTTTCCTTGGTCGGTGCGTTTCGTAACTTGTTCAGACGCTTGCAACGCAGCGCCTCTTTAACTACATCGGGAATATCATCCAGGTTTTGCTGCTGCACCTGTGGCTGCTCGGAAACTCGATTCTTTGCATTATTCTCCTTGTCCTGGCTAGACTGCTTGTTATCCGAAGGCTTGGCATCAGCTTCATCGCCAGCGGCGCATATCGATACCGCGAAACCGTGCAGCACGCGATTCACGTCTTTGAGCGGCGTCGAGCAAACACTTGGCGTCAACGGGTGCTGGTATTTCGCTCGCTCCGTTTTGTTGTTATTAATATTGTTGTTGGCTTCTTCTTTGCGTTTTACAGGCGAATTATACGTTGTCGAATGATGTAAAGGAGGTGTACAATGATTTCGACTGTAGTGAGTTGCATCGAGCTCGGCTTCCTCGGGCACTGTAAAAATGCGGGAGGTATCGCGTTTCATCATCGACACCGGTTGATCTTTTACGCTCGCCTTCGACAGATTCTGAAAAAATGATGTAACTTTTATTACATTACTGTCTATTGGACAAATTTAAAATCAGTCTCTTGAAACAATACCTTTTTATGAACAGACTTCTTATCATTTTTAGACGTGAAAGAGGAATCCGAACTGTATCCTCGTTCCATATTGGCTTCTTGAATTAGCTTTGAAAATTCTTTCTGTTCAACAAATACACGGAAAAGTTGTACACCTACTGGCAAGTGAAAATTTGTTGTAACTCGATCAGCTGGTACCTGAAATTATTATGGTTATTACGTTTATTTTTTATTACTTCATCAAGATTTTTATAGAATATTACTAACTTTGATTCTGTAAGGATCTGTAATAACAAGTTGCTTAGTCATCTCAGGACTCAGCTGTGATGCAACAACTCTGTAAATTAATTGCAGTGTTTACAGATGTTTGTAAATTAGATGACATCTACTTAAATGATTCTTTACAATAAATAATACTTACTTATTATTATAAAACAGAGCTCCTCCAACAATACCACTTGTTTCTTGACAATACTGTAAAACTTGTATTGCTTCAAGAAAAACATTACTTGCACTCTAATAAAAAAAAATTTATTATTATTTATAAATATCTTGAACATTTATGTAATCTATAAAGATAAATTATTTTACCCTTGGAAGTTTTAACATTGGAAGATTTGAAAATAAGCTAGCGCTGTATTGTAATATAGGCAGGTACGTTTCAAATATTTGATATAATTTTTCAGTGAATTTATTCTTATCATTGCTAAGAGATGCTGAAATAGTGTCAAAATCACAGTGAAAGAATTTTAGTAATGATTCTAAAACATTTGCACGTCTTTCCAGGATCCAGTCTTGTATGTTTCTGTCTGTACCAACTGCCTAATAACGTTGATAAAAGCAATTGTTATATGTAGTAACAATTAAAACAATATTACTCAATAAAGTAGAAATAAAATCATTAGTAATAAAATTACTTACAAGCATATACGATCCAAATTTTTTCAAAACAAATTTTCCACCTTGAAGAGATATCATAGATGGGGATGAAAAAGATGACGATAAAAACTGATTCACTCCCATAAGTTGACCAGCTAAGGCTAATCTTTGTGTTGGTGAAACCCATGCTGGATGAAAATATATAACAGCATCATCTGGATCATCATCTTCTTTACAACACCTTGCAGTGTCGTAAACAAAAACTATCATCATCTCTCTGAAAACATTATATAAAAAATTATAATTTATTTAAATGTATACAATCATTGTGTTTATTACTTAAATTCAGTCAATTAAAAATTTTATCGAATAGAGTAAGATCTTGTATTTGAAAAATTTTATACAAAAAATTCATCTTACATATTGATTTTACTTATAGTCTTGCTTACACTCAACTGACTCCAGTTAAACAAAGTTTTAGTCGTTTTATTAATATTTAATTTTTCCTTCATCATATAAATGCTTACAAAGGAAAGCCAATTTACGTCAAACAATTAGTCAACATTTAGAATTAAAAAATAACCAATAAGCTGTAGAAATGATTGATAACACATGTACAATCAAGATAAGACTGATAATATCTGTTAATGCTTGTGTATTTTTGATTTCTTAGTAGTACTTCAATCTACTGACGCACATAGTGATTGCAATAAATACAAAGTGGTTAAGAACAATATATATTTATTAAAATGAGCAAGATATTAAAATAAAAAATAGTGTACTAATTTGTCCTTTATTCTGTAAATTTTATAATTGCAAAACTTTAATAAGTAATTATTTTTGTATGAAAGAAATTATACTTGGTAGTACAACAAAAACTGAACTTTTTTAAATGACTGACCTATATTTTAATTTCAAAGTACTGAAAGCTTTCAAATGCAGGTGATGCTGATGTAAAAAGATAATTTAATTGTGAATTAAATTATCAATCACAATAAATTAATTATGTAAGTCAGATGTGTTAAAATAAAAAATATACAAGATTAAGCAGTACTAAAACCATCTCAAAACAATGACACCATAAACATTAGTAGACATTCTTATCTATCACAATAGCAAACAAAGCAGCAGTTTGATAATCTACTTAGAGCGTATCAAAGAAAGCAATACAATGAACTACAGTAGTAAAACATGAAAACATCAACTCCACTTGCAAAACCGCCGGGAGTAAACAAAAGCGTGATTCCTGAACGAAAGAGAGCATTGCTCCAAGCTGTCATCAATAACAACAGCAGACGTCAAAAGGCGGAATTTCAAGTAGCAAGGGAATCCGGAAACTCACGCGATCTTGAAATCAGCATTATCGGTCAGAATAACGAGTCGATCGAGGAGGGGCATTCACAGGTGTGCACAGAGCTAGGTCGAGTACAGGCCGCGACGCGTACAGGTGATAAGGGAAGGCAAGGCTGTCCGTCGCAATGGACATAAAATCTCGGCCAGCGGGGCCGTCCGCGTCAGGCTTAACGTAATTAGATAAAACAAAATTACGCAACAGGCGTACTTTGCCATGGTGACGCGCAGTGCCGCGGCTCCGCGGACTCCTCCTCTTGTGCGTTGCGGGGGTAAGGAGCTGCAGGCGCCTGCCCTCCTGGTCCTCTGTCACTCGGGCGCGCGCAGCACACACACGCACGAGCCCCTGCAATTATTAATCTGCGCCGCTGCTCCGCTTGTGCTGTCTGTGCCGATGGAGCTTGCAGTCGATCGTTTCTTTTAACAATGCCTCGCCCAAGGACTGCAGCATGTGGAATGAAGAAGAATGCAGCAGCTGCCCAGCCCAGCCGGCGCTGGCTGCACTATAGACTAAGCGCTCTCTGTGTGCGTACAATATGCAGAGAGACAGGCGTGCAACCTCGTTATGTAAGCTGCCCCGACGTTATGGACATGATGTCGCACCGTCAACAGTCCCCGCGCTCTTCTCCGCGATGGACTCCGGTTTTAGTTTTTCCCTTGACGGCTCTCCCTCTTCTCTTCTCTCTTCTCCACCAAGCTTGCGTACCGGCGCTTGTATGTATAGGAGATGCAGCAGACGCCCGCTTTACGGGGAGAGCCGGCGGCCATCGCTGTTTATATATTGATCTGACACATCTCTCTTTCTCTCTCAGGCGCACGTGTATTATATATACGGTGTGCGATGTGTATGGTCCATCGCGCGCGCGACCCACCCACTCCAGCACGCTCTGCGCTAATCATTGGGATGCTGCAGTTGCATTAAACTCGCGCGCTTTTATCTACGAAAAATTTGATTTTAAAATTGCTGGATTTTAGATAAATTTTGATACATGTTGTCTGTATTAGATTACCTAAAAGACTAAAACTCAAGACGACGGATTTTTAAAGGGCGGTTTTTTCGACTTCGTTGAAACCTATACCGCGCCTGTTAATTTATGAATCTTATGTTTCTTCCACGAATCCTACGATTATTGGCTTACTGCGAACTTGCGAAGCAAAAAGGAAGAATCGTAGCAATAACCGTAGGTGAAACTGACCGCCCTTTAAAAGGAGTAAAGTTTCGACGAAGTCGGAACTTTAAACTTTAAACCGTCGCCGTATAGATTTTTGACGATACAGATGCGACGTCAATGGGCTTTAATAAATTTTATAGTATTGTTATTTAAAAAAATTATTGTTATATTATAAAAATTATGTTATAGTTACTTATTGGAAATTTATATTTTCTTTTTTATTATTGCAGATGTGTTATTTTTATTAAATTACACAAAATTGTTTTTTTAAATATAACACATGATTTTTTTAAAAACACTATACCGTCTTAATTATAGTTTTACCAACATTTAAAGCAAATTTTAGCAGCATCGATTTTTTATCTTATAATACAAGTCACAATAGAGTTTTTTTCGTTAGGTGAGCTTAAGTTTTTAGTTAAAAGAAAATGTCAATAAAAATTAGACTTATTATAGATCGATGCAATATAAATTATCTAGACTGACAGTACTTATAATTCAATAGTTAAAACGTTGTTTAATTATTTAGGTATACATTGTAGTCACGTGGTGTTCCATATCAGCTGATGCACTACATATATATCTATATATAGACGTTTATCGATCAATGCACGCTCTTCAAAAAGTACTTTCATAGCGGAGGTTGCGTCATAAGTATGTTTCGATAGTTTTTTCGCAAATAAATTTTGTGTCAATAGTTCTCATTAGTTTTCCCATTATACAGCTATCCTCTAGAGTACCGAGAAGTAAGTATTATTGAAGATCTTTTAAACGGTACTGTAAAACTTGCCTCAAAGTATTAGAAACATAACCTTCTTCAACTAATGTTACATTTTCGATAACTATGCAAAAAATAAATGTTTTAGTCAAAATATAAAGTAACTCGATATTTTTTGTTAATTTATTCATTAGACTGAATGAATTTATTGATCATTTATGTATTTATAATTTATTAAGTTATGCAGTTGATAACTTGAAAAGTATATGAAAAACAATTATTAACAGAAATGTTTTTATAAAACAAACCAAATTTTGTTCAAGAGTTTTTTTTTAAATTTTACTAATATGTTATTGTAACATTATAAATGTTTTTATTGATATTTTAAATATAATAAATGTACTTTTGTAGTTGTTGAACTAATGTCAATAATATCTGGTACTAATATTCTTTTTAAAGTATATTTGGGGCAATTGGAGTCTTATGTCTTCTTTCAGTGATGGATAGCAGGCAGAACATGCGTAGCCTTGGTGATGTGTGCAATGATCTCAAACATCAATATGACGACTGTTTTAATGCCTGGTTTTCTGAAAAATTCCTGAAAGGCGACACAAATGACTCCAGCTGTGCCTCTATGTTCAATGTTTATCAGCAGTGTCTAAAGGTAAATTTTGCTTTTAGTTGGTTTTTTTGTTAAACCATAAACTGCGACATTATGGAAGCGTGCAAAGAGCTTAAGGAAAAGTATGACAATTGCTTCAATTCTTGGTTTTCTGACAAATTTCTTAAGGGCAAAACTAATGATTCTCAGTGTGCACCTCTGCTTAAAGTGTATACCGAATGTGTAGAGGTAAGATGCAAATAGTACAAAGCTTTTGTGTAACACTATAAATTAAAATCAAAAAGTTACTAATTTTCACTTTAAGCACTGATGCTTCTATACTCTAGCTTCTAATTTCTGTTTTAATTTTTACTTCATCTTATTTTAAGAATTTCCTGTATTACATTATTATTTATATAAAATACAGATTTTTCATATTTATAATAATTATTTTGCTATAATTTCAGAAAGCTATGAAAGATCAACAAATTGAATTACATGATGTTCAAGTAAATCATCTAGGAACTGATAAAGAAAAAGTTCCTCCAAGCTGACATAAAAAACAAGAGAGTTATTGCAGAACATTTTTGCAACATGTGATATGCTCCCCTTGTACAGCTCACACAAAGGCATCTAAGTCTTTAACTCAGATAACATACTGTAATGAAAAATCAAATCATCTATTACCTATTCACACTGGCATAGATTGCTCAATAGAACTATAAGTGTACTTTCTTATATTTAATTTATAAGATAATTTTACACTTGTTGACATCAGTAATATCATTATGTTTTATATGTTTTTTTAATTTTTATTATTTACTGTACAATTAATACGGAAAACTATAATACTGTAAGTAAAAGAATAATAGTCAAATACAAATTAATTACTTTTATTAAGACTGGTTTAACAATTATAAACGACATTATAAAAACGCACTTAATAAAAAAAGTGAATAATAATGTAAATAAATAAATTAAAATTTAAAAAGTATATTTTCAATTTTTTAACCTTGCGCCGTTGCGCGTCCCCTAACTGCAAAATAAATTCCATGAACATTTGTTACCCACAATCATATTTTTAAAAGAATAATTTTCTCGTCATCAATAAGCTCGTCGTCAAAGTCAGCAACGAGCTCAAATTAAACGAAAATGAATATCTTTTAAAAAAATATAGTTCTTAAACTTTTCAATCCAGAAATTATAAAAAATGAACTTTATATTATGAAAAATAAATAATTTAAAAAATAAAAGTGCCTAGCGCGCCCAAAGAAGTTTTACTTCAAAAAGAAAAATACGCTTAAAACAGTTAAGACAAATTTTACCCTTATCGTTAACAAAACTTATTTAAATTGCTTACGTTCTTATCTTGATTAAACCACAAGCAATTATATGAATATCTTGAAATAGAGTTAGCCAATATAGCGCGCCCACGTAAGCGAAATATTAATTAACATTTTTCCGTACACTTACGTAGGGGGTAATGACACTAGTAGAGTCGAGGTGTCAAAAGTAATTAATACAAGGAGGCGCGCAAGATTCGTAATACAGGACTGAGGACACGTATTTATAAATCTATATCTCTTTATCCCAGACACACACGCACTGCTGAGTACGCATACACGTGCGAGTCCGCGACTCCGCGTGCTTGCGCGCCGTGCGTGTTTTTCTCTCTTCCCCCCCCCCCACCCAATATGCGCGCGCCCCCCGCGCGAAGAAGCACGCACGGTTGCACATCGCGGAGAAGCGAGTAGCCGACGACGACGACAACAGCGTTGGCGGCGGCGGTGGAAGTGAGCTAACGGAAACTCTCGGCCACTGAGTTGGTCCCGAAGCTGAGTTGGCACTTTGGGGACAGTGTGTGTACACGCGCGACGTATACGCGCAGCGGAGAGGAGAAAAGGACGTGCGTGTGTTCAGAAGCACTGCGCGTCGCTCGGAGAGAAAGAGAGAGAGACGGACTCCCGGGGCTGCCGCGATCTATGTGCAGCCGCGAGGGTAGCAGGACGGCGCGCACCGAGGACCCGAGGAGCGGAGGCAGCGGCAGCAGCTGCTGCTCTTCCACGCTGCCGCCGCTGACGGCCGGCTCCATACCGCCCTCCAGCTCCACCAGCTCGAGCTCGTACTCGCGACGACGCCAGCGTGGCCCGAGCTTGGAGCAGCAGTAACCGCAGACGGGCCCCGGTTGGGCCCTTATAAATGAAATATGGGCGGACAAAAGTTCCAGTACGACGAGAGCGGCGGCACCTTCTTCTACTTCCTCCTCTCCTTCCTCGCTCTCTTGCTCGTGCCCAGCACCTTCTACTTGTGGCCACGCAGCCCTAAGCCAGGTTAGTCCCAGCAATCCTCGGTTTTTACCAGTCTAGTTTGCCACTTTAATTCAACGTCCTGTAGTCCCCTGATCGGGGACACTTACGAGTGCATATGCCCACCGCGTGTAGCTACGATTTACGTAACGGCATCTCGCACCCGGGAAGCAACAGCTGAGTGCTCGTCGCGCTTGTTTACCCGGCTAATTGACTCGGCCTGATAACCGCTTCTTAGGGCCAAAGACCCGTTTCTTATTGCTTTACTTCTGCCTTTTAGATCCTAATAAGATAGCAAGGGATTGCAATTGCGATGGCTGCAAGAAGAAAAAAGTCATCCTCTCAAGGACTGATCCCTGGAAGGAAACCAAAGCTCTCTTTAGGTAGTTTATATGTTTACTTTTATTTTGGTCACATTTAATTTTATACATTTACACATGATTTTACATAAACTGGTCTATGTTTATTTTTCAGAAAATTTCTCATTATTTCTGGTTGGATGCTCTTAGCGTTTCTTGCCTACAAAGTCTCTCAATTTGATTATGAGATGGCTAATTTTGATCCTTATGAAATTTTGGGTGTAGCTCCGGTAAGTAAAATTTGTTAAATAAAAATAAGTTTACTGAAAGTATTAAAATTAATGAGCCTACTAAAAAAATCAAGAAATTAATTTTTTACTTGCCACTAATAATCATTCAATTATCACACTATCTAATGACTCTTATTATCTCCTATTTTATTATGTGCTAACAAATGAGATCTATTAACTCATTTATACTTTGACTGATAAATGATATAATTGTTTTAGGGTTCTTCCGCTGCAGCAATCAAAAAAGCATACAGACAGCTTTCTTTGATTCTCCATCCTGACAAAGAGACTGGAAATGAAAAAGAATTTATGAGATTAACAAAAGGTAGCTTATAAGTAATCAACATATAATTTAATACTAACAGTGTTTATATAGTGTTTCATACATTAATGAATTAATATTATTTTTAGCTTACCAAGCTCTTACGGACAAGGAAGCCATGCAAAATTGGGAGAAATATGGAAATCCTGATGGTCCAGGTGCTATGGGCTTTGGTATAGCCTTGCCATCATGGATAGTAGAAAAAGAAAACTCAATGTGGGTGTTAGGAGCATATGCACTTGTGTTCATGTTAGCTTTGCCTATTGCAGTGGGAACATGGTGGTACAGGAGTATAAGATATACTGGTGATCAGGTAAAAAATACTAGTTCTTATTATAATTCAAAATGTTTAAAATATTTCAAATTGTTAAAAAATAATCTTCTATTTCAGGTACTGTTAGCTACAACAAGATTGTATTATGCCTTCTTTCACACTACTACAATGACATTAAAAAGGGTAATCATGATTCTGGGTGCATCACACGAGTTTGATAAAAGACATAATGCAGATATTATAGAAAGGTTATCTGATTATGAAGAAATACCTGCAGTAAGTATTATTTAAATTTATTACATGTACTTTTCTTTTCAATAGAAGTTTTACAACTGTGTTTTTTTTCTATTTAGCTCATAAAACAATTACCAAATTTAAATGAAAAAAATAGAGAAGTACCGCTTGGTATGTTGTACTCTGTCAGAGCAAGAGCTATAATCCATGCTCATCTGTCTCGAATACCACTCAATCCAGAAACATTGGAAAAGGATAGACAATATATCATAAAAAAATGTCCTTATCTAATTTTAGAAATGATTTCATGTCTAAATCATTTAATTGTATTGGCTTATGCTAGACAAGGTAAATCAAATACGGTTTTATTATTATTAATTAATTATCATACTATTTTGTTATTACTAATGATTTTTTGTTATTTTATTTATATAATTTTAGTGGAACATTTGCCACCAATTTCCACAATTGAAATGTGTATGAAGCTTTCTCCTATGATTGTACAAGCATTTTGGGAATTCAAGAATCCCTTATTACAGCTCCCATACATTACAGAAGATCACCTGAAGTACTTTAAAGCTAAAAAAGTACCGTTGAATGAAATATATTAATTACAATTGTAATTCATTGACTGAGTTGGAAATAAATGTTATATTTTATTTTAGGTAAAAACTCTTCAAGAATTCGCTCAACTCAAGGGAGAAGATCGACGATCAATTTTGCGAGGCTTAACTGATAGTCAATTTGATGATGTGATGAAAGTTTTAGGAAATATGCCTTTTGTAGATTTCAAAGTTAGATCCGAAGGTACTGAATTTATAATTTACATTTACCGCATACACGCATGAATAAACTAATGTTATATTTTTCAGTTATTGACGATGAGAACTCCAATGTGTACACGGCGGGAGCAATAGTGACTGTGACAGTTACCCTTACGCGTAAGGATATGTCTCATCTCTTTGGCGATGACACGGTTAAAGAAAGTACGATTTTTGAAGACGGTGAAAAGGAAGAAGAAGAAAAAGCGGAAGACCGCCAGCCTGTGGCTAAAAAACCGGCCTGGATGAAGCAGAAAAAAGCTGTGCCGAAAAAGTCCCATAGCAAAAAAGGACCAGGCAAAAAGCCACCACCTCCGGCCAAAGCTCCAGTTGCCGCAACTAAAGAAAACGCTAAAGAAAATGCCAAGGAAAATGGCCTAGCATCTAGTCAACAGCAACAAAGCAATGCAACGGTTAAACCGAAACGAGAGAAAAAGGAGGACAAAGGCTCCGATGAGAGCGACAGCGAGTCAAATAAGAGTTATAGCAGTGACGACGAAGATAGTGCAGGCGAGAAAAAACAACAGCCCCAGGAATCGGAGGGCACGGCCGAAGACGACGACAATGAATGGAACAAGTTCCAACAGCGGCTTTCGAAGCGTGACAGATTGCTTGAAGGCCGTAGCACTACTTCGTACATCGTCCATTGCCCTTATTTCCCCGAAGAAAAGTACGAATACTGGTGGGTGTACATTTGCGACCGTAAGAGTCAGACCCTGCTCACTGCGCCAGTTCACGTCACTTCACTCGTAGACACTGAGGAATTTCAACTGCGCTTTACAGCGCCCCTCTGGCCCAACATTTACACGTTCACTGTCTGCCTCAGGAGTGACTCCTATCTTGGCTTCGATCAGATGCATGACATTAAGGTAATTCTTGTTGGACTTTATGAATATAAAACTGATAAAAATAAAATATTTTTTAAAGTTACAAATTTACATTAACTAATTTTTTGCAGCTGGACGTGAAAGAAGCCCCAGCCGTGCCGACAGATCACCCGCAATGGGAGATGTCGGATGAAGAAGAGGCTGAAGATGTTGATGCTGCTGATGAACATTCCGAATTCACGACTGACGAAGATATCAGTGACAATGAATGAGTACTTATGTCTCAATGCATTTCAATTGGAAGTCTGCATCAATACACGGATCAAATCTTAACAAGTCTTATAGACTTATAGTCCAGTCGGTAGAGAATTCGTGTGGTCACATGTTTTATATTACAGAAATTTCTTCAGGAATAGTTTCATTGAATAAATTACGAAAGATGTGGTGTTTTTCACATATCGGCGGTCCCTAACAAAAAGTATCTTGTTGAAAGAGAGTTTTCAAAAAACTGTAGCAATGACTGGCACATTTTTATTTATGCTATGGAGAGAGCGATATTTCGCGCTTTTATCACGATAAGTTTAACGATACAGTAATAATGACAATTTGTCATTGGCTGAAGAAAAAGTGTATTACTCTACAATGATCAAGTTGTAGGCTCGTCAATTGAAATAAGGACGTTAAAACAGTTCACTAACAAACACGCAAAATAGCAAACACAAAAAATGTCACTTGTTTCTCGAAATTCTAAAACCTCGCTTTCTTCGCTGATAACTTAAACCATATTTTTTTTCGTAGTGACCGTCGTTATAACTTGGCGTCATGAATATACTTGTTTCAAGACGTAATCTCTTTATAATATAAAAAAATGTCTTAATTCTAGTTCTTTTTTTTTTAATTCCAAATAAAATAAATATTTATTTTACAAAATAATTATAAAAGCTAAAGAAATTACTTTTAATTGATTAAAAAAACTAATAATTCTTCCTGATATTCTGTAACAAAGTTCTTTCAGTTGTACATTGTAAAAAAATAATTAAAATTAGTGTGCTAATTTTTAATAAAAATAAAAATTTCCAATTTATGTAAAAAAATATTTCGCCGTTGTAATACCGTATTTTTTTATAATGCAAACAAAAATATCCATACTAAGAGATGCCTTGAAACATAAAAGTTAAACAGTATGTGAACAAATGACTTTTAAAGTTTGTAAAATAGGTCCATTCAAAAGCAGACCATGAATATTAATTTTATTCTGCCTAATTAGCTTAAGGAGATGCTTTAGGTCAATTCCTACTTTTAATTTACCAAAATAAATTTTAAAACAACTTTATTGGCTCACAATCTTAATTGATCAATGATTGTACATCTTTGAGATATTTACATCAAAAGTAAATTAAAAGTAAAAATTAAAAAATGTTGGTAACTATGATTTAAATTAGGACTAAGGCATGTCCTTAATTTAATATATTTACTAAAAAATTTCTGTAATATCAAAATTTATTCATATTTGGAGATACTTTTTTCATACCTATTGGACTATTTTAGTATTTAGGTTTATGTAAACATAAAAAAAAATAACTATATAAAAAGCATAAGCAGAACTCTTTGTACTGCTTGAGTCCCTGGAATATTGGAAATAACAAAGTCTGACAAAGGCAGTTCAGCCTGGCAGCTACAAATATACAGATAAAGTCTAAGAGGGTGTTTTACTTACATGTATGTGAAAAAAAATACAAAGTATACATAGTTGATGTGTGCATGAAAAAAGACAGACGTGAGATTTTTCAAGAGTGGTATAACACGTGTAGCAAGTAAAAAAAGATATTTATTTTAACATTGTTAATGAATTATTAATTTTTGGAGAGCATGTGTGCACAACTTTTTAATAAAATGGAATTGTCTATATGTTTAAGTTTGTAATGTCGATTATTAATTAGGGTAAGAATATCACGCTACTGCGTCATTATATTATTCTACATTAAAAAATCCAATTTGACGTGCATGAAAAATGATATTTTTCTCGCACAGACCTGTACAATTTAAGTTTCCTAATTTTGTAGCATATTTACAATATGAATTTATAATATATGAAATTATATATAAAAAAACTTTTTCATTTATTCAATAATATTTTTAGTTTTTCAACAATATAAATTGTGGAATGAAAAATCTGAAATAAAAATGCCGCTGCCAGCGTGTACCGGCGCGCACGATTTCGCACCGGCAAAATTTAGAATGCACACCTTTAGTATTATAAATTGCTGAAGAAACAAATTTTCAATCACCAAACGAATTCCGCCTTATTGTTTCTTTTACCTGCAGGTTTGACCATTTATTATTAATTCACCACGAACTAACTAATACCCCCTAATGGAGAAAATAGGAAAATATTTGAAAGAATTTGTTTAGTAATTGTAAATTCATCTTTTGTGCTGTAATCGAGAAAAAACATAAAATTTTTCA
Source organism: Anagyrus pseudococci (assembly GCA_030522585.1). Taxonomy (NCBI): domain Eukaryota; kingdom Metazoa; phylum Arthropoda; class Insecta; order Hymenoptera; family Encyrtidae; genus Anagyrus; species Anagyrus pseudococci. Next base: position 75,489 of record JAPYYQ010000152.1, on the reverse strand, counting down.
CATTACATTATTATTATTATTATTATTCTTGTATGCAAGTGTTTTTATCGCACTGCGTCTCTTTGCGGAAATTGCGGGTAAAGTCTAAGTTCGCGCGCTGTCGTCCAGTCGTCTGTCGTCAAGAGACTCGAATTTTTCAGTCCCATCTATGCAAGCACATATGCGGATCCATTGTTATATTAGTTAGGATTATTTTCTAATGTATATGTATGTATATATTATTTTGGTAAGTTAACGAAACTTTGAATACACTTATCGGTCATTTTATTTCTAATACTTTTATTATAAGTACTCCCGGTAAGTCGTTGAATGAACTACAGAAAGCAAACCTATATAACCTTTCAAACCGCTTTGTAAACATAAATATTTTTTCCCTTAATTAATTTTACAAGGTTATCTATAAATTGTTATAGTAATTTTTAACTAAATAACTTAATTTATTTAATTTAGAAGTGTTAAATTGTATTTTTTTCTAAAGGCTATAATTACTTTTTTAATTTATACAGAAATATAATTATTCTTAAAAGTAATAAATGCTTCTTTTTTTCAGTTGTATTTATTTTGATTTTTTAATATAATGATTCGAAGACGGAATATCAGTCTTACAGTAGTAAAAGAACTGGATGCATTCCCAAAAATTTCTGAAGATTATAAAAAACATTCAGCTGTTGGAGGAACATGTAACTAAAACTATTTAATAGAATAGTTGTTAAGTTTCATCATTTTAATAAATGTCATTTTTTTTCAGTTTCCTTAGCAAGTTTTTGTATTATAATATATCTTATATATTCTGAAACAGTTTACTTTTTGGACAGTAAATTGTTATTTAAATTTGAGCCAGATACTGATTATGATAGTCAACTACAAATGAATATTGATATCACAGTTGCAATGCCATGTGGACGAATTGGAGCAGATGTTTTAGATAATACGGACCAAAATTTAGTTACTTCAGATACTTTATATGAGGAAGATACATGGTGGGATTTGACTCCAGATCAAAGAGCACATTTTGAAGCCTTAAAACATATGAATTCATACCTCAGAGAAGAGTATCATGCTCTCCATGAGGTATTGTGGAAGTCTAACCAACTTACGCTTACTAGTGAAATGCCAAAGAGGTAAAAATATATTATTTTTATTTTATTAGAATTAAAATTTTTATTTAAATTTTTAAAATGCCAATTAAGCTATAAAATTAAATTACAGAGATTATAAACCTAGTTACCCTCCAGATGCATGTCGCATTTATGGTAGTTTAAATATTAATAAGGTAGCAGGAAATTTTCATGTTACTGCTGGAAAGACATTACAGCTTCCAAGAGGTCATGTTCACATTTCTGCATTTATTTCTGACCAAAATTATAATTTTACACACAGAATCAATAGATTTTCCTTTGGAAAGCCTAGTCCAGGAATAGTTCATCCTTTAGAGGGGGATGAAAAAATCACTACAGATAGTAAGTTTGAACAATTATGTATAAAAAAATTTAATTATTTTTAAAGATTAAACTTTTAATTCTTTCTGAATTTTCTGTAGATATGATGTTATTCCAATATTTTATTGAAATTGTTTCTACTGATATAAATATGTTAATACGTAACTCTAAAACTTACCAGTACAGTGTCAAAGACTACCAAAGACCTATTAACCATGATAAAGGTTCACATGGGATAACTGGAATATTTTTTAAATATGATACAAGTGCATTAAAAATAAAAGTGATACAAGAACGTGATACAATTTGTCAATTCCTAGTTAAATTGTGTGCTACAATTGGTTGCATTTTTGTTACCAATGGTAAATATTAAAATTTTATTTTACTTATTTGTTTTGATTATTATAATTTTAATAACAATAATTTACTTAAAGTATTAGTTACCATGTAAATGTACCTATTGGCAGTTTTTTTCTTTGAAATAACTTTTAATGTCTTTCATTACAGGTTTATTAAACAATTTAATACAAAATTTTTGGAATTTAATTTGTTGTAAATTTTTAAACACCAATAAAGAGAATATGTTTGAAAGGATTACGGTAAAGAAAGTACAAACTGTAAAGTCTGTAAATTTAATGAATGTTGTTACACCAACAGTTGATAATGTTGAAGTTCTTGCAAAACCGCAATAATGTGGCAAAAGGAAGTATTTTATTACAGTATTTTTATACAAGTAATATACAGAGAGCATGATTGAATTTGAATTAGATCTGTGAAAGAGAATTAACTGATCTTGGACTGTGAATAGAATAATTTTCAAAATTTGTTATACATTTTAAATTTATACTGAATTCTTTATTGTATTTATTACTTTATATTTGATTATTTTAAATTTGATTTGAGTGGTTAACTAATGTATACATTTTATTACCAATAAATATTTCTCTTTTTTAAATACTTCTTTAATCTTTTATTTAATTACTAAATTACGTTTTGAAATTGAAAACTGATCTCATGTGTTATAATAGTACATTTCGATACTAGTGCGAGAATGTGATTTTTTCCTTGTGTGGCGGTCCCGCAAGAAAGGAATCACATTCTTGTACAAATGTCGAACCGTATTTTTTGACACAACGTGTATGAAGTTTGATTTCCCGCTCGTTCAAATTGCAGAGCGTGTGCGAAACTCGCGCCGCACGCTCTGCGCGAAAATATTTCTGTTTATTTACAATAAAGATATAAAATAACTTATTAATATCTTAACAATAACGAAATATATGAAAATTTAACGATAAAAACTTGAGAAAAAGTCAACCCCATCTTTATTATTTAATTAGCGCAAGAACTTCTATTAAACTTAATAAATTTATCGACGGTTAAAAGTGGTAAAAAATTGTTTAGCGTTTTATAGCTGAATCATTGCAACGATTGTTGTTATCATAAGCAATAGCTCAGATTATAAATGTAGATTAATAAATAAAATTTTTCCTTTTTTCAAATAATTTAAAAAAAGAATTTTGAAATATCGATTTTTTTTTATTTAAAACTTCATGTTTTTCATTGAATTTTCGTTAGTGGTTGTATAATACACATATCTTAACTAACGTTTTAACAATAATGTAATAAGTCGATGATTATATTTGTAAATGTAATTGAAAATAATGAAAGAACAATGAATCAAATTTAAACGAACATTTTCTACGTTTAATTAACGTTTTTCTTGAAATAGAATAATTTAGACAGATTGACTTTCTATTTCGCAACAGATAAAATAATTTTTTTGTGGAAAAAACGTAAAAGAGAAAGACATCAAATGTACCGTGACTGGAGAGTTGTGATCGGTCAAGCGGCAACATTTTTTACGAGACGATTCAATATCTTTTAGTTTTAAATCTAGATATTTCCAGTGTCTAGCTCAAGTTTGTGTACGTAGTACGTAGTACAACTGATTAAAGAATGAAGTTTATAATATTCTTGACTATTTGTTTTTTCATAATGGCATTTGATATCTCCGTTTCACAATGTGAGTATACATTTACAATATTTTTTTCAAGAGTATTATAATCATCGTAATATATTTCAACAGCAGCTCGAAACAGGAAAGTTAAAGTCGATAATTTTGGATTTCACGGCCCAGTGTACTCATTTGTTAAAACTGATGAGCAAGCTAATATTAAATGGGGAGTAAGGCACTATATACCAAGAAAAAATTAAACAAAGTTGTGTGCGTTAAAAAATAGTTTATACATTATTTTTACAAAAATATTTTTCATATATTTATTATTTTAAGTTAAACAACATTTTTTATAATAAGAAAATTGAAAAAACTTAATAAAAACGTCGTAATAATAGAAATTTTGCATTCGTTTAGTTTTTAAAAATTTTGTATTAATCAAATAAAATTTAAGTACTGTTCAAGTTAAAAATTATTTTTGAAAAACTTTCTTCTATACATTTTTCGAATCTGTAAATATAAACTGCTTATTATACATGTTATTATTAATAAGCAATAAACAAAAAAAATACACTTACATAGTTAGTAAAACGATGTTATTTTTAATTTCGATATCATCACTTGAGATTAAATTTTTACTCTCATCAATATGTTGAGAATGTTTCGGAGTTTCTTCAGGAGTTTTGCGTAAAGCTTCATGTAATTGTTTATCATACAACGGAAGAAGTTCAATGCCTGACTGAATGTACTTGACATAAGCAGGTAAATTCTTCTCGGTGTTATATATCTTCCTACCATTGTACAAACTTATATGATAAATATTAAACCAAAAAATCTATATTCAAAGTACTTACCTCAAGACAGTAACAATATCTTTGTCTGTAAGTAACGCTTCTTTTTCTTGCTCAAATTCTCCGTATATGTTTTGTAACGTATCTAGTTCGTCGTTTATGAATTCCCGACTGCATGTTTTTGTGTGCTGTCTTAAAAATTTATTCTCAAATTCCTCAAACATTTTTAAAAAATTTTCATACCTATTTACAATAACAAAAAAAAAAAAAAAATAAAAGTAAAGCAAAATAAATTTAATTCTTCATAAAATTAGTTTATAAAAAATGAATAATTTCTTACAATTTTGTGTAGTTTTGTAAGCTATTTAGTAATTTTTCACTACTAAAAAATTCGTTCATTTGAGATTGGAAACTTGTTGTTTCGCTTTTTATTTTATCGAACATATGATGCAAATTTTGAATTTTACTAGCAAGATCCTTTACATCAGAAGATGATTCCGATTTTTTTGACTGTTCTGTCTCATTAAAAAGTAAATCTAATTTTGACCAACCTTTATTAATATATTTATTTAAATCCTCTAGTTTGTTGTTGACAATGTCACTAAAGTTATGATTAAAATTTTAACTTTAAACAAAACAATGTAAATGTAATAAACATTTAAAATAATTAAGTTATTAACTTACAACTTTGTACCTACAGCAAGCACATAGTGCTTAAACAAATTCACTTCATATCTCATGATACAAATAAGTTCAGTGTAACACTGCCGTAAGGTCAGTTTGTCTTGAATTTGATCGGGATCAATTAACATGATTTCAAAAATTTCTGAAATACTCCATGCACCATCAAATTTAGTTACCTCTAAACTATCAGTATTATATACATACAATACTAATTCAGGTACATTTGGCAAAATTATTTCAGAATTATCACAATTGACTACATGACTATTAGAATCTACTATAATTTGTTTATTTACAGGTATAGCAGTTTTTTGCTCAATCCATTTTTGTAACTTTGAATATGTAACACTAGTATATGTATGATATTGATCCATACGGTATAGAGGTACAGAAAATATATTAATAGTCTGAAATATTGAAATTTAATCTATTTTTTCTAATTGATTATATGTTGATAATCTATTAATGAAAATTCAAATACTAACCATTTTTGGAAATATTTCTCTTAAAAATGTAAAAACAACAGTCTCATTGGAATTTAAACGTTTTCCTCTAGTCTTTGAATTCCATTGTAAAACAATTTGAAACCATTCAACAAGTTTATTTAAAATACACCTGCAAATTATACACATATAAAAAATTTGATAAATATTTTTACTAACACAAAATTGATATTTCATACTCTGAATTATATTTTATATCACATGGGTATATAACATCATTATAAAATTGTATCCCTTTCTTGTCATCTCTTGCACAAATTTCTTCATACTTTTTGTTCTCCAGACATTGCACCCTTCAAAAAATTCAAGTTATTTTGAATAATAAAAATTGTAAAATTGTATATCTTACCATTTTGGGAAGTTTTGTTTATTAGGGCTAAAAGGATGATATCCAGTTAAAACTTCAAAAAATATTATTCCCAAGCTCCAGTAATCAACAGAGCATGTATATCTAGCACTTATAAAAAGTTCTGGAGCAACATATTTAAATGTGCCCACTAAGGATGCTGTTTCTGTATTACTTCCAAGAGTTTTAGCTAACCCAAGATCAATCAATTTATAAATTATCTGTAAATTTGAACATCTATTGATTAATAGATGGAAATATTATGTTAAAGGTGAAGAACAAACTAGTAAATTTACTTACCACTCCATCTTTTTCATGAAGAACTATATTTTCAGGTTTCAAATCCCTGTGAGTTATATTATTTTGATGCAAATACTTTAATGCTGAAGATATATCTTTCATTACTAACAATGCTTCTTTTTCTACTAAACCACAAGAATTGGATGACTCATTTAAAACCTGTTAATTGAAATATACCTTTATTATTTAATAAAAACTTGTTAAGTATTTATAAATAATTCATTATACAAAAATAATGAAGAAAAATTATGATTTAAATCTAGAATACCTTCCTTAAATTGCCTTTATTGCAATACTCCATACAAAGCACTGGTGTATCAAATTTTATCTCCGAAGGAAGTTTTACAGCTTTAACAATATTTGGATGTTTAAATTTTTCCATTATTTCTATTTCTTGTTTCCATCTTTCTTTTTGCCTGGATGTTGTTCCTTTGTTTGGTAGCATGCACCTTTTAATAGCTATAAAATTATAAATATTACATATCTACCAAAGTGATTAACAAGTAAAAAAATATTTTAAAATAACATACCAATTTTTTTGTATGTGTATTTTTCTTTCCATAATTCAACTTGTCCAAATCCTCCAGAACCTAATACTCTTTCGTATATCCAGTGTTCTGTATTATTTGAAGTCATTTTAAAATTGCTTATTGAAGAATCAAACCGATGAGCAAAAGAACTTCAAAGTGAAATTGATAAGATAAGGAAGTATGAAAATTTCTAGACTGTATGTATACATTGAGTGGACTCATATATATATTGTGTATAATGATCATCAAAGCAACAATTCTGAAAGCCCATTTTTTATTTTAGCAAAGCTAAACCTAAAAAAATAATGTGCCATAAAATAACAACGCAATGCTAGCTCAAATATTATTAAATGACAAACTTACTTCAACATAGTTATTTGTCATGCTAGTAAACTTGTAATGTACCCATGAATAACTCCATTTAAAACTCCACATTGAAAGCAAAAATGGATAACAAAAATAACTCAAAGTACTGAACAAAACAAAACAGAAAACAAAAATGAAACAAAATCGGTAAGGTGTGTAGCCGATAACTTATCGACGCGTGGCGCCAGTATCGCATTGTAACACCGGCGAATAACAACGACACGGTGGGCGGAAAGGGGGAAGTGGAGAAGGTGGGGAGACAATAAACAACAGTTGAAGTTGAGCAGTGAGCGATATCCACAGAGCAAGTGCGTCGATCGAGCAACAAAGACAGACATCAACATACTTTATAAAGCCGGGCGGTCGGTCTGTCGAGCGCAAAGCTGAAAGCAAAAGAGAGATAGAAAAACGGAGAGAAAGAAGGAGAGGCAAATATAGAGATAGCTGTGTCGTGGCTGTGTGTGTGCGCGCTTGTGTGTGTGTGTGTGTGAGAGAGAGAGAGAGAGAGAGAGAGAGAAGACAGAAGAGCTATGCTCCGCTTCGCGCGTGTGCTATAAGTGCACAGTACAACACGGCGTCGGCAGCAGTTTCCTCTCGGCCACTTTCGCGGGAGGAGCGCATACACAACGCACACACAGTGCCCCCCCGTGCGTGGCCAGCAGCAGAGTCGTTGCTCTTCCCCGGCTGCCTCCCCGAGGCTCTCTCGCGCTCGCAAGTCCGTTGCAGATTCAGGAGTCGACGACTAGCAGAAGATTGCGATAGTGTGAAGTGCCGGATCAGGACGAAGCCCGGAACGACGCGTCGACGACTATGGCCTACGAAACGAGTGAGTAATGTAAAAATACACATGTAAACGATGGGAGGCAAAACTAACACATCCGGCGCTCCGGCGGCGCCGCGCCTCCCCCCGCTTCCCTTTTGCTTTGACGCTCAGCCTCTTCTTTAAACTACCACCATCCCTCCCTCGGCCCTCTCCGCCCGGCGCGCATACGTCCCTCTCACACAGCCGTGCTCCCATATCCCTGTGCGTCCGTATGACTTGTCCAAGCACAATTTCACGGGCAAACGAGAAGGAGAGAGACAGGAGAGTCACTATATAGCTGATGAGTCAGTCAGAGAGCGAGAGAGAAAGAGTACGTGTACACAGCGGCGCGGCAAAGGGGGGGGGGGAGGAGACAGCTCTGCTCGATAATAAGCGGCGCCAGAAAGCAGAGCTCGCAATCGAGATTGGAGCCGAAAAAAGGAGTGCAACCGGCCTCCCCTGTTTATACGCTCACCTCGGCGAGCTGTTGCTTTGCCCCTTCTCTCTCGCTCTTTCCGATGCGTACGTGCAGCCTGCACACCGTGTGTAAAACGGAGCGAACCGGCAGTACCCCCCACCGCCGCGATCCACTACTCCACGTCGAGCGCGAGGGAGATAAGCGCCGCTCGCGCTCTTTAAGGATTTTCCAGATAGCCGATCCGCCGATAGCCCGGCCCCATCGAGATTAATCACGCTGTGGAAGCCTCCGGGACTTTGACCGTCTCTCCCCCGCTGCCTTCCCCCCCCCTGCCCACCGCTCGCGCTTTGATTTTTAATTCCCGCGAGAGGCTTTGGCTCTCTCTCTCTCCTCTGTATAGGCACGCGCGCGCGCGCACTCATGTAGCTCAAGGAGCAGGAATAATTGTGGCTATTTCTGGTATAGAGTTACGGCGCGTACTACACATCGCGGGCTTAGCTCCGCTTCCTCTTCATCGCCCATCCCTCCCACAGCCGGTGAAGTGCATTTGTGTGGAGGCTGCTCTGCTGATGCGCGCTTGTAAAAGCCGCACTGCTCTCTCGCTCGCTTTTTTTCTCATTTTTTGACGTTCAATGGAAACTGCTATGCAGGTAGTAGTACTCTGCTGTGCTTACAGCCGGTGCAACTGGTTTTTTAAAAGCTGCTCAGGTATATAAGCCAGCTTTTAAAAAACGTACGTTCTCTGTACGTTTTGTTTCTTGTTTGGCACTTTTGTTTATTTATATTTAAGAACTTTAAAAAAAAAAAAAGATATTTTATTAAGCTTCTTTTCCTCGTATTTGTAATCGGAGGAGGACTCGAAATTGATGTCGCTATTTACGATTCATTAGCTATTTACGAAACGTTAATTTCAAACGAAAAAAGAAATGTCAAACTAAAGATCAAGCACCTTTCCGTACGAGTTTTACACGAAGTGTTTACGGATAAGAAAAAAGGGGTGCGGGGGAACAAACAATTTGGCATGGTAAAAGCGCAAAATAATAACGAGGATAAAGGTAAGCGCGCGCGCGAGAGAGAGAGAAGCGGTGGCGGCGGAGGGTAATAGAAAGCTCCGATGCCTAGTGGGCGAAGGAAAAACACGAGTAGCCAAGCGTGTGCCGGACGACAAAATCCTAATCATAGATGCTTATGGCAGAGAGAAGGAGCGCGCTACGAAAATAGTGGCCCGTAGCGACACGTGTATATATATATATATAACGATCTGGTCGCCTGCCAAGCGGACGTTGTCAGCCCGCACCTCACTCCCTTGCTCCGGCCCGCCCGCTGGATTTATCGCTTGATATTTCCCCCCTGTTGTTTTTCATTTTTGATATTTCGAGAGCGCCCCGCTCCCCCCCCCCCTCCTCGCCGCGTTTTCCTTTTTATATATATTTACTTACATCCCCGCGCGTGCGTTACGTAATTAAGCTCTCCCTCTCTCGCCAGCGCAGAAATTAGCAACTGCTTCTTCTTATATTTCGTCCCTCCTTCGCTGCTCCAAATGACTCGCGATTGTTCGATGCGACGAAGCCTCTCTCTTTTTTTCTTTCTCGTTTTTCAATGCAATGACCTCTGAACCACGGCAAAAAAAAACGCCTCTCGATCGATGCAATGAAATAAAAAAAAATGAATCGTCTATTTTCGTCCAGAGTACATTTTTGCGACGCTGCCGCGCACGCAGAGGGGCCAGCCGCTGGTACTCGGCGCCGATCCCAAGGGCAAGAATTTTTTGTACACAAACGGAAACAGCGTTATCATCCGCAATATCGAGGTAAGCCACACCTTCGACTTTACCGCTGTTTACCAAAGCTTTTATTTTTAATAGCCATCTAAAAATTCTTTCTTTTTCTGTTTGCAGAATCCCGCCATCTCGGACATTTACACCGAGCACTCGTGTCCCGTGAACGTCGCGAAATACTCGCCTAGCGGCTTCTACATCGCGTCCGGGGGTAAGAGAAAACCGAGAGAGCCAGTTGGAAAACTAGTCCAGCTCGAAAAATAGTCGGGGGCCTATTTTTGGAATAAACGTGTCTCGTTTGCTTGTAGATCAGTCCGGCAAGGTGCGCATTTGGGACACCGTCAACAAGGAGCACATTTTGAAAAATGAGTTCCATCCGATCGGTGGACCGATCAAGGATATCGCTTGGTCCCCCGACAGCCAAAGGATGGTCGTCGTTGGCGAAGGAAGAGAAAGGTGAGAGCAAAGCACATCGGCTCTTTTTTCCAGAGCTGATACAGTCAAAGTATAACCCTGATGGTTTTCTTCGAAGATTCGGACACGTTTTTATGGCGGAGACCGGCACGTCCGTCGGTGAGATTTCGGGACAAAGCAAGCCGATCAACTCTTGCGACTTTCGGCCTGCGAGACCTTTCAGGCTGATCACGGGCAGCGAGGACAACACAATCGCCGTTTTCGAGGGACCCCCCTTCAAATTCAAGTAAAGTAACGCACAAGCATATACGAAAGCACAGGATAGCCGTAAGCTGTAGGGTGTGTTGATTAAAAATGCTGTTTTCAGGATGACCAAGCAGGAGCACACGCGTTTCGTTCAAGCGGTCCGCTACTCGCCCTCTGGCCATCTCTTCGCCTCGGCTGGCTTCGACGGCAAGGTCTACCTGTACGACGGCACGAGCTCCGAGCTCGTCGGCGAGGTTGGCTCGCCCGCTCATCAGGGTGGCGTTTATGGGGTGAGCAAAATCGAGCTTCGATAATCTTGGCGAACACGCACAGAGCCCGCTAAAGGGCTAAAATTATTCGCAGGTCGCCTGGAAACCGGACGGCACTCAGCTCCTCACCGCCTCCGGGGACAAGACCTGCAAACTCTGGGACGTCGAAACGAGAAGCCTCGTGGACGAGTTTATCATGGGCAACACCGTCGACGATCAGCAGGTGCGTAAACATCCTTATCAAGCTTTCTAGCAAGGAGCACTATACACTTTCTCCGCGGGGCTTCTCTCATGAAAATTCATGCGTTCCAGGTGAGCTGTTTGTGGCAGGGAAATTACGTACTCAGCGTTTCACTAAGTGGCTTTATCAATTACCTCGATCTCAACAACCCGTTGAAACCTCTAAGGATAATCAAGGTAAGGCTTTCGGGAATAAACAAACGCGGATGTTTGTTCAAGTTGTGCACTTGTGTGCTCATCGCGAGGTAAAACGTGTATCGATTTGCAGGGTCACAATAAACCAATCACAGTATTATCAACGAGCCAGGATAAGAGCACGATTTTTACGGGCTCCCACGACGGCTACGTGACAAACTGGAAATCAGCGACTGGGGAAAACGATCGCGTCCAAGGCCAAGGCCACGGGAACCAAATTAACGGAATGAAGACCACTGCCGATCTCGTCTACACCGCGGGAATCGACGACACTCTACGGGCGATCGACATCGCGACAAACTCGTACGAAAATACGTCAGTATTGAGGCTGGGCTCGCAGCCAAGGGGGCTTGCTATTTATGATGGTTTAGTTATTGTTGCTGCTGTAAAACAAGTGAGTGCAATTTTCGAACGACTAATACTGCGTATTTAAATTCTAATGAGAACGACTATTATATTGAAGTGCCAAATCAATTTTTATGCAATATTCCAATGTATTTCTTTTTTTTTATGAATGCACTTTGTATAATGCAATCTATTCGAACGAATTGAACATTTGAAAAAAAATTGAAATTTTTCGTTCCAGCTTGTGGTCACAAAAGACGGAAAGAAGGTATCAGGTTTGCCAATCAATTACGATCCTTCTTGCGTGACCATTAATCAAGACAATGGAGATGTTGCTGTCGGTTCTACTTCGGATAACAAGGTAAATATCGCACGTTTCTAATTAATTTTCGTACTATAAATTTTTATTAAATTTGCCATTTGAATGAGCAGGTTTATATTTATACTCTGGATGGAACTAATCTCACACCGAAAACCGAGCTTGAGCACTTGGGTGCCGTGACTGACGCAAAATATAGTCCCGATAATAAATACTTAGTGGCCTGTGATGCTCATCGAAAAGTTATTCTTTATGTCGTCCCGGAATATAAGGTAAATGATTGTTTTGCTTTTTAAATTTTTGACCTAACAAAATTTGATTTTTGAAAAAACTAACAAATATATTTTTGACTTTTGCAATTAATATTTGGATTGCAGAAGGTGAGTTCAGTGCAACTTAATATATGATGCATGTTTTTTTTTATTAATTTATGTATAATAATGTATAGCACAGCACAAAAAATGAAATTTTGCATGAAAAAATTTAAAACTCCTCATAAATATTATATTAAAAATTAATTTTTATTCTGTTAAAGTTGGCACACAACAAAGAGTGGGGCTTCCATAACGCACGAGTAAACTGCGTCTCTTGGAATCCCGAATCTTCAATGGTGGCAAGTGGAAGTCTTGATACAACAATTATTATTTGGAGCGTAACTAATCCAGCAAAGCACACAATCATTAAAAGTAAGGCAAAGCATTTTAATTGTGTACTTTCTTAAACTTTTAAGTACTTTTACTTCATTTACAAATTGATTTTCAGACGCTCATTCACAGAGTCAAATAACTCAGCTGGAGTGGTTGGATGAAGAGACAGTAATTTCTGTTGGACAAGATTGTAACACGAAAATATGGCGTGTGGAGAAAATCTGATTAAGATGAAAAAACAACAATCTGTTTTTACAAGAAACAGCTTTATTAACAACGGATGCATTTTATTTATTTCTTACTGATTCCTAGCTCGCAATTGCATTGTATATTATTTTTTAATACAGTACTTGATATACAATCATCATTGAGATATTTCATTAGTCAATTAAATGAACAGTTTATTTAACAAAGTTATAAATTTTATTTGAAAATTGTGTGAACTTTTATTTAACTTATATTTTTTCTTCTCTTGAAATTTTAAATAATTTTTTCCATTTTTTTTGTTATTATATTCATATCCTTTTAAGGACATTGTTATTGATAATTTTGTATCATCACAAATTTTATAAACTATAAAAATATTAAGCTCCAGCTTTAAGAATTCATTCTTAACCATCCACATCTACAACAATCTTCTAAAACGAGATCCGTCTTATTAAAACAAATTAACGATAACAATTGAGCAAACAAGCAATAACAATATGAACACTAGGGGGTCTCTTTAAGGAACTTTTGTTTGCCTCTCCTTTAAAACATAACTTCAAACTATTCCATGTTTGATGCTTTTAGGTCCCGCAATTCCCGCATACTTGATTTTCTTTCCAAAACTAGCCAACTTTTCCTTCAAGTATTTGCGACACTTTTGAAGTTATGTTCATAGTGTCAGTGGAAAGGATTTTTTTATCTAACAAGAACACTTTACACTGCAACTCAAAGTCTTTATACTTGTGTTAAGGTTTTGTAGAACTGAATCTCGCTCGTTTCTGCGCAGAATTCACAGGATGGCGATAAGATACATGCTTCCTTAACGCGTCTCGCGAGCGAGACACGTGAGAGCATGCTGCACAACTGTAAGAACTGTTACTGTGCGTTTCCATATGGACTCTTAAATTATACTGATTGCTTAGCTGTTTGCCACATATAAGACAAGTTACGCTTGTTTTATTGCAACTCTGGGAAGCTCTATTTGTCGTTGTGCCACTGAGAAAAGACTTAAAGTTTGTATCAGCTAATAAAGGTTTGACACTTTCTAGTATAGGACTCTGACATTCTTCTTTCATAATATTGCTTGAGTGTCCACTCTCGATTTTGAAATTCGACTTTTTCTCTCGTTGGTTTAGTTTGGCATTGATGGAATAGTAAGGTTTTGTTTTTACACTACATGGAAGTTCAGTAATATCACTAGCATTATTTGATTCAGATTCATTTTCGAGATTTCGTTCGAGATTTTCTGACGGAAAGTCTGTGGCGATAGGCTCCATTGCTTCGTGAGGCTCTGGCGTTAAAATTTCTTCGTGTTCCTTTTGTTCGTTTTTTACAGGCGTTTCGAATTTTTCGGCTACATGAAAATTTTTTTCTTCGAGCGGGGGAGGCGGATCTAGTGGTTGATTGTTTTCATACCTGGATGCTTTCTAAAAAAAATTGCAAAGATATTAATTAATGTTTAGATATTATCTAACAATTTTTTTTTATAAAATGTTCCTTTTATGTTGATTTTATGACTAGAGAATAAATTTATGGAGTATAAAACTTTCCTATTATGTAACAGAAATGGTCCTTAGACATTTTATGATAAAAATTGTACTTTTTATTATAAAAATTTTAATGCTGAAATTAAACATCATTAGTTTAATGTACAAGTACAGCTTGGCACTAATAAAGCAAAAAACAGTATTATAAAAAATCTTAGTTCACCAGAAAGCTAAAACTTCATTGATGTGAAGCTTATTTGCATGATGGAAAATTATTTATTTTGTGAAAAAACTAACTCAAAATAATAATAATTAATTAGAAGTAAAACAACAGCATTATCTGTACCTGTTGAGCAATTTTCTACTCGCGGGATAGGATTCCATGTTTGGGGTCATCCATTTGCTTGTTTAGTTCTTGCTCATTTTCTTGCAACACACACAACGATTCTTGATCTCGTAGGTATCGTTTGAGTATTCATTATCATTACTCAATGAGCAAATGACAGTGAATGTGCGTGCTTAAGTCACCTGAACAAAACAACGACACAATCGTATGTTTTAATTTTGTTAAAAAAAACTAGGATGATGGCATTAAAAAAAGGAATGAAAAAAAAACATTGATTTCAATTTGTGATAATAAAACAAAATGTGGCATTGTAATGAAATTAATTAGTAAACATGCAGCATGCAGTATATTTCAATTTTAAAAACCATTATCAGAGAAAAACAAAAATGAATTATTTGGAAAATTAAACTAAAAATAAAAATCAAGGAAATTATTTGCCAATAAAGGTATTAAAATTATTGATTCAAGTAAAAAACATTTACCCCAGCAATATCTGCTAATCCACGAACATGTAATGTATCTGCCATTGCTAATAATGCAGGAAGTTGTTCTTGATAAATATTAACTTCTCCATTATACATGAAAGTAACAAGAGCACAGAGATTAGCATACTCCATTCCAGGTAAAATGATCACAGGGTGTTGGAGTGTATTCAAGTCCTAAAATTATCACATGTTACTTAATTCATCTTTAAATTAGATTAAACATTTCACACATGGTTTTTTTTTATTTAATTTATACCTTGAATAGTTCTTTGAAATAGTAACTACATGCAGAAAGAATTAATCTGTGAGCATGAATGTGTCTTCCCCCAGCACTGAGAGTGACATCAGTTAAATAACCACCATCAAGAAGTTTTGGTAAAGAACTGAGCAGTGTATTTTGGAAATTGTGCCAACGCAAACAGAATTGCTGTCCCTCCATTATTTGACAACTGAAACCATAATGATGATGTTAAAATAACAGATTTTGAAAAATTACTTCAACTATGATAATTGTTTTTATAACAAAATTTAGTAATAATTGAGCTACAAAAGAAATTAATAATGACGTGTTAATAATTAATATTTTACAATGAATTTTTATCAAATAATTACGTTGGAAATAAAATTAAAAAAAAATAATAATTTTCAAAAATAAAATCTTCAATATTTTCTTAACCGCAAGAAGAGCTTTCTTTAAAACTTTCCGAACACCCAATAGAAACGACTGAAATAAAAAGCTCGTAATCAAATAACTCCGAAATCGTCGTTGGAGAACAAGAAAAAGAAAAACAAATAAATCCCGTTGCAAGCGCAACAGTAAGGGATACATATACACTAACGTTCAACTGGTGTCACATAATAATCGCGAAGGTGTTGGGGGGGAGCGGAGGGCTACTAGGTTGTCGAGTGCAACAAATTGCGCGCATCGGGGGGAGAGGCCGTATGTATATATATATATATATATTATAGTGGGCGCGCAAAGGTTAGGCGCGCGCGAGAGAGCGGCTGCTGCTCTGTGCGGTCTATAGCCGGCTATGCGTGCGCGCGGTGTGTCGAGCGGCTTGCCCCGCTGGCCAATTCTATTTATTTAATCGGCTCGCGAGGGCCGCGCAGCAGCGGCACTAGCCGCAGAGAAAAGAGCAGGTTCCAGCCAAGTCTATTATTGTCGTCGAGCCGCGGCTGGAGCAAGGTAACACTTCGACACAGGCACGCCGCTCCGCGCGCCTCTAACTCTCTAGCCCCCCGCCTGCCGTCTCGCTCGCTCTCGTGCCCGAGAGTAAGCTCGCGCGAGAGAGAAAGAGAGAGAGAGAGAGCTGTCGTGCTCTCGCGCGGCTTTCGTCATCTTCGACGGGCGTAAATTTATATCGGCCCAGCAGAAGCAACCGGAGCTGCAGGCCAATAAGCTTGTACATCGGAGCTTTAGCCCTCGCTTACCTGAGACACTCTGCCGAGAGATGAAACGACGTTGCTCTCCTGGAGTCCTTGACTTGCCGACTCGAAATACTGCTTTTTCGCCCTTTTCCTCTCTTTCTCCGTCTCTCGCGGCCGGGGTAAAGTCTTGCTCAGGCTTTTTCGGGGGGAAGGGTAAAAAAGTTCGTGGCCTTGTTTCTCTCTCTCTCGGAGGAGCGCGCGCTTGCGGGAGGAAGAGAAAAACACGCGCCCGAGCGAGGAGAGGAGACGACGTGGAGCGATCGTCTCTCGCAACGTCGGCTGACTGCACTGGCTCTCTTCTGCTCGCGCGCTGCACTTGGGGGATTATAGGAATGGATGGAGGAGGAGTAGAGAGCGTAGAGAGCCGTCGGAGGAGGATGGCTATCTCGGATGCTGAAGGGGGGAGCCGCGCAGCTTTTCATAGCCTTTTCCGAGTTCAGATCAGGTTGGGTGCTGGTAGAGAGCTTTTGAGAGAGCTTGCGAGCTCTCCCTCCTCGAGCCGCCAGAGCCACTACCGCTAGCACCGCCGCAGCGAACGCCCCTGGCGCACGGCCTTAGCAACCGAGCGAGCCCGCCAAAAAGCTCCGTTTGCTTTCAGAACGCGCGCGCTCGCATCATGATGGTTTCGTATGTTAACTTGGGCTTGTACTACCACTGGCCCAAGCCGAAGAGGAAAAGGCTCAGGTGTCGTTACATCCCTAAGGATCTCATGAGATCGTCGCCCATTCCAGAACGAGATGACCTTTACGAGGAGTAAGTAGGACCGTTTTCTCACAGATCATAAAAGGGAAACCATCGCTCGATCATCGCTCTCGTCATCGATTCCACCGATTATTTCATTGAACTTTTCGTTTTGCATCGAACATCGGCATTTTATCAGGACGTCATTTGTTAATCGTTTGCTCAAAAATTATGTAAGCATCGAGAGTTTATTATTAGAACTTTCAATCGTTATCGAATGTTTTCAGTTCAATTGCGATTCAAGGTATCAGCGACGTTCTCATGTTACGTTCAACTCGAATATGCTAATGACAAATTCCTCATTCGAGCTTTCAAGGCTTTTTAAATTCTGATTCTTCAAAGTAAGCAGGAGGAAATGTTGTTGTTTTCGTCACATAACGATACAATCCGTTAACTGCTCTTCTTCCAGAATAGCCCAAGTTATA
This sequence comes from Anagyrus pseudococci, assembly GCA_030522585.1. Lineage (NCBI taxonomy): Eukaryota > Metazoa > Arthropoda > Insecta > Hymenoptera > Encyrtidae > Anagyrus > Anagyrus pseudococci. Next base: position 57,782 of record JAPYYQ010000152.1, on the reverse strand, counting down.
TCGAAATAAAATCGCACGGAACTCTTTAAAAATCGTTTAATTTTAAACGCGGCGTTCGTACAAGTGCGCGCGCGTTAATCAAAGTGCAGCAGAGAGGCAGAGGCAAAGTCGCGGGTGTAAGTATAATAGTGGCCCTGAGGACCGAGAGTCAGGTTAACGAGACGCCGCTCTGTCTCTGCCGGTGCGTTAGCATGACCACTGCTGCAGCATCGGTAGCATACTTAATAAACTGAGGGAGCTCGCGGTAGTGCTAGCGGCGGCGGCGACGGCGGCGGCACATACCTATACACACTCTCCGAGGCGCATTGCCATGGCGTTAGCGCCTCGTTCATCCTCATCGCCTCACCAGTATAGGTAGAAGCATATACTAGAGTGAGATAGCGAACGAGAGAGCGGCAACAGTGACATCTACGATCGTAGTGAACAGGCCGCCCGTGAGAGAGCTGCTGCTGCTGCTGGCTGCCGCAGGAGAGGATAAATCGCGGATGAGCCTGCTGCTTCTGTCGTCGTCGTCGTCGCCGTCGCTGCTACTGCTGCTGCTGCTGCTGCCTGCGCGCGAGAGCCAGTGCGAGTAGGAGCGAGACCAAGCGTGGCTAATCGAGGCGCCAAGAGGTAAGCGTCCACGTAGCCGCCCCCGCACCGCCCCGATCAACCCGGCGCCTCACCCTCGCACACACCCACCCCTCTGCGCCTTCACCCGGGTCCCTCCGAAAGGCGCATCTCCGTACTGCAGATCCGGACGCGCGTACCCGAAACCAAGACCCGGGGAGAGCAGGCGCCGTGAAGCCGCTCCGCCTGCCGGCCCAGCTCTCTCTCTCCTTCTCTCTCTCTCTCTCTCTTTCTTCGATGGCCGTGTATGAGAGCGGACGTGGGCCGTTGGCTGCTTGTGCTGGTGCTGCTGTTGCAAGTCGTCGGGCATCTTGTGGAACCTGTCGCCGTCAGACAGAGACGGAGCGAGCTGTCGCGAATGAGAGAGAGAGACCGAGCCTCAAAGAGCGAGAGAGCTGCGGCACACGTCTCTCTCTCTCTCTCTCTCTCTCTTTCTCCGTCTTCTTCGGCCCCTGCTTTTACTGCCCCGCCGTCGACGCTAGCGTTATTCGCAATTGCCTGACATTGACTGTACGAGCTACCGCGTGGATATTCGACTCTACGCGGGCAACTGCTCAGCTTCCGGCATTCCTCTCCTCTCCCCCGCTCGCCCTCTTACGTGGCCGCGTTGCTGTGACTATACATACTCTCTAGCTCGCTTCCTCTCCTCACCCCACTATCTATATACCAGCTCTCCTCTTCTACATATCGTGCTCTCTCTCTTTCTTACTCGAGCGCCCGACGACCGATAAACATTGCGCATTGCCCCCGAAGCAACCGTGACTCCGAGTGCGCTGCTCTCCGGACCGCGGCAAAGTCCCTAACCTTCATATCCCGCGCTTGCCAGTCAGTTTGCTGAGAAACGGTTGGCGCCGTTGTGGTTATAATATCCCCGACGCTCCTCTGCCCGTCGTTTCTTCAAGAGAGCGGCTCCGGTATCTCTCGGCCTGCAACCAGTCGTTCTGCGCAAAGGAGAGCTGCCCCCGTCGATAGCACTCTCGCCTACGTCGTCGCCCACGTCTGCGTGCTGCGACAGGTATTATATACCAGCAAGCCATCTCTTTGGCATTTCACGTGCCCGACTCGTGGCGACGACCTCGCGCGCCCGCTCCCGACGGCTCCGGAAGTTTGGCACTCGCCTTGCATTTCCCGGAGCCTTACGTTTGCCTCACGTCCGCAAACGCACGGGCATGCCTTCTCGTCCTCTAATGCCACACGTTTGCTATTTTACAGAAAAATGAGCAGCTCGGAGGAAGTCTCGTGGATCTCGTGGTTCTGCGGCCTCAAAGGCAATGAGTTCTTCTGTGAGGTAAGTCTTGCCTTGTACTCAGCAACATAATCATTTGCCGCTGCAGCTTGATTTAAAATTTTAATATCTTGATAAATTGTTGGCATAACTACTTTGTAGAGTCCTTCTGGAACATTGATTTAGCTGAATTAGTTTCTATTTTTGTGATAACTAGCTTTTGTACTGTTGGCTTTTATCTTAAAATCAGTGTATTTACAATGAACTTATTTTCTGCTATAGGTTGATGAGGATTACATCCAAGACAAGTTTAATTTGACAGGGCTCAATGAACAAGTACCACATTATCGTCAAGCACTGGACATGATTTTGGACTTGGAGCCTGGTAAGCAAAACAGTCTAAAATTTTAGTTTTTTTTTAATCTTTGCCAGTAGCTTTGTTGTATAAATTATTTTATATGTATTCAATGATTTTATAATCAGTGACAGTCTGTTTGTAATCAGATAAGAAAATGTTGTACTGTACTGTTGCCAATAGATCAGTTTTCACTGAAGATAAAACAGTCTTCAATTAAGCTTTATTGATGGATACCTATATATATATATATATATGTATATATACATGTATGGCACATACCCATCAATAAATTGTATAAAAATAGCTTTGAAACATTTCATATATGACAGTTTAAAAATACAAGCTACTTTTATATTGTCAACATTTTCTTTCAAAGCTAATTAAGACTAATTAAAATTTTTTCAAGCAGTAAGTTAATTTGAATATTTTTGTTTTATAGATGAGGATCTGGATGACAATCCAAATCAGTCAGATCTCATTGAGCAAGCAGCAGAAATGCTATATGGACTGATCCATGCTCGTTACATTCTCACAAATAGAGGCATTGCCCAGATGATTGAGAAATATCAGGCTGGGGACTTTGGCCACTGCCCACGAGTCTACTGCGAATCACAGCCAATGCTTCCATTAGGGTTGAGTGACGTGCCTGGTGAGGCTATGGTCAAAAGTTATTGTCCAAAATGTATGGATGTGTATACACCTAAAAGTTCCCGACATCATCACACTGATGGTGCATACTTTGGAACGGGTTTCCCACATATGCTGTTCATGGTTCATCCTGAGTATAGACCAAAGCGTGCAACAAATCAGTTTGTACCCAGGTAAGATAATTGTATTTTAAACATTTGATTTTTTATAATGTTGCTAATTTTTTTATAAAATAAAATATGAATTTTCTATAATTCTTAAAAATATTATGTTTAATGATACAAAAAAATAAACTAAAACCTTTCATTTGTAGGTTATATGGATTCAAAATTCATCCTCTAGCTTATCAAGTTCAATTACAGTCGGCATCTACGTTCAAACAACCATTAAGAGCATTGAATTATAACAACGGAAAACGCTAAGATCATTTGAAAATAGTTTAGAAAAAAAAACTTCTTTACACTAATCGAAATGCAAATCTTAATTTCGTCCCTAAGGTTCAATAAAATATTATTTTTTATATATCTCTCTTAATCTCTTTTTTGCGACATCATGCAGTGGTAAATTAACGTTAGAAGAAGACCGTCATTAATTTTTTTTTTTATCTCCGGCAATAATTCTGACGTTATTAAAGAGAAAATAAGAGAGAATTGTGTAACACTTTTAATTTCTGGGTTAAAGACAATTATTTTCTTTTTCTAACCAGAAGTCATGTTCGTGTATTCGACGCGGAGATCTTGTTCACCCATGAGAAAAAAATAAACGCGATAAAGGTGAAGAACAGAAGGAATAAAATAAAAACATGAAATTGATTATGGAAAAAAAACACCTAGGATAATAGCTAGGATATAAGAGCAAAGATAAAAGTAGAACGTATTTGTCTGTATGAGTCACACGCGTCATTAATGGTTGCTGCCAAGTAGTTCCTAAGCTCAAGAATGCTTTCCGTTCATGCGAAAGTCTGTTTTGAGAATCGAGGAGCGCGCAGGTAGCATAAAGGAAACTTGATGAAATTAATAAGTAAATGAGTCAAATGTGCATAAACTAGATTTCTTAATTCCAAAGCGAATAATAATGTTTGTATTAAATGTATTGTATGTTTTTTATGATTTTTATTCTCTGTTGTGATGTAAGCTTTTGATAAATTTTTATTAGATAACGTACGTTGGACGTCATTACATTTTTTATCATATTGCTGGAATTCATAAAAAAAAAAATTTAGAACATTATACAATTTTAGCAAGTCAAAATTTTACCTGTATACCAATACAATTAAAAATCTTTATACACGTTTGTGCTTATTTGACTTTTTTAATTTCAGTTTCTTTGGTGTTTCCTGAAACATCCAAATCTATACATTTTTTCCAGTTAGAGGACTACTGGTGTGTAAAAAAAGGTTTATTAAAAAGAAAAAATGATGAAAATGTTTGTTATGCATAATTTAATTTAATTGTCGAATAAAATAATGAGTGTGAATTGCGATAGAGGCGAATTGTTGCGTATATTCATAGACTCGCAGATTCAGGTTTTGAACAGCGACATGAGAAATCACGCCTGTTATCATTATATCGACTAAATTAAATTTAGAAAATAAAGTTTGTATTCTACTGTCGTGTAAGCTCTATTCTTACCGTTTGCTCTCCGTGTCACACTTTTGGAAGTTGATGTTTATTTTTTAATTTTTATTGTTTTTCTCACTTTTTTGTTTTCGACGATGATGTTGTTGCTCTCGGTAGAGCGTCTCTTAGATTAGAGCACATCGAGTATTAGCTCATTATTTTATGCGATTAAATTCTTGCGACATTGCTGTGCAAGACTTCCTAACAAGTGCGGCACGGAACGCTGAAAAAAAAACTTTTTTAAACAGATTTTTTATTGTAATACATGAAACGGTTTTTCCTTTAAAGCAAACGTCCTTCTTTGACTAGCGAATCATTCGTATTTTGTTTAAATACAAAATGTAAATCGATACGATCTATAATTAATACATGACTTATTTAAAAAAAGTGCTTTTTTATTTAACCTATCATCCCGTGGATGAATGAAGTTAAAGATTGATAAACTGAAAATATTTAATGTCTTATAATAATACTCTTTTTTTAACATCAGGCTATTATGAGTGAAACAACTTAAATTTTATTAAATAATGAAGTAGTAAGGAAGTGAAAAAAAAACTTTATTATGATATTTATAATTTTTATTTATCGTCAAGTGTTTGTCAAAAAATAAAAAGTTTATTATTCTTAACATCTGTAATCGCAAAAGTCATAGCCTATAGTTTGTCGTAAAAGTAGCACATAAATATTTAATACGTTTCAAATCAATGTTCATCCTAATCTCTAAAAGTACACTTATATTTTCTAATATTTACAATTGCGCCTTAAAATCTAAATAATTTCAAGTTTTAAAATAACATTTGTACAAAAGATAAAATTATGTTCGAGACTATCACCGAATCTCGTAGCAAAGTCGAATTAATATTTCATCTCCGCGGAGTCTCGAATAATTTTGACGCCCTTAAGTACGACGTTGTCGTCTTCAAAAGCCGAGACGAACGAGCCAACGCGATGGGGCAGCGCGTATGACAATTTTCGCCAGAACCAGGGCTCGCCCCAGGTGACATAGGTGTTTGTCTGCAAATAGGCCCTGAGCTCGGGGTCGAGATTCTCGTGGGGCCCGATGTCCCCGAGAAGAACGACGATAACGCGGGGGCGTTTCTCCCGGAGGGCCTGCTTGTGCGCCGCTTGGAACTCGAACCTGCTCCAGTCGCTCTCGATGAAGTTGCGGGAGAGGACGACGATCGTGCGCCTCGAGGCCTCGACGCTGCGGTTGATCTGAGCGGGTATCCACTCGCCGGCGAGCCAGTCCCTCGTGTGTATGCAGAGCCTGTAGGAGAGGGGCCTCGCCTCGAGCCTTGACACCAGCTCCCGCATCACGAACTCCTCGTCCTTGTGCGAAAAGCTGAGGAACGCGTCGTAGCTCTTGTCCCGGTCGACCTCCTCCTCGCTGACGAGGCACATGCAGAGCCGCTTCGAGTACAGCCAGATCTTGAGGTGGCGCTCGAACCGGTAGAACAGCCCGACGACCAGGCCGATCAGCGCCAGCCCGAGCCCGAGGCCGATCGAGATCGTGACGATCGGCTTGTACGGGAAGGGACAGAGGTCCGAGTAGCCGAGCTCCAGCAGGGCCAGGCTACTGTTGGCGCAGCTCGCGTTTCGCAGCTCCGGCATGTCCATCACCCGGGACTTTACGAAGACGAGCAGCTCGCGCGCGTCGCAGTCGCATCGCCATGGATTGCCCTGCAGCGAGAGGCCGGATACCTTCGACTCGTTGCTCGAGAGCTTTCGTAAAAATCCGTCGCTCAGACTGGTCAGATTGTTGTCGTTGAGCTTCAGCACCTGCGCGCCGGCCCCAAATTCGATGTTAATAATACACAAAGATATTTTCGAGTAGACAGAAGAAAAAGCTGCAACTTACCCTAAGCTGGGGACTAAGGAGGCTCTCGTCAACGCTGCTGATATTGTTGGCGGAGAGATCGAGCTTGTAGACCTTCTCGTAGCCCCAGCCGAGCATATCCGGCTGCTGGTCGATGTTGTTATTGCTGAGATCGAGCTCGAGGGCAAAGGCCCCGTGGGTGTCGATGCGCTCGGGCGCCCGGCTGAGAGCGAGATGGGCGCAGTCGACGAGGAGGGCCTTATCGGCCGGCCGGTACCAGCAGTCGCAGCCGGAGTTGCAGGGATCGCTGGGCCGCGGCCGGCGCACCGCCAGCCGACAGCGGAACTCCTGGTCGTTCAGATCGGCGAGCGAATGGCCCCGGGCGTAGCCCGGGCTCGCGCACTCCGCCTCCTCGAGATCCAAGTTAACGTAGCTCAGGGCCTGGCTGGAGAGGGCCCCGTTGCTGTAGCGGAGCAGCGAGTGCACGTTGCAGCCGCAGTTTAGCGGATTGCCCGACAGCAGGACGCGCACGTCTCGGTTACTCGATGTGAATTCCGCCTGCTCCTTCGCCACCGCTTCCAGACGGTTCAGGTCGATTAGCTCGATCGCGTTATTGCGCAGATCTACCTCGAGCGTGTCCGACACGAACTGCAAGTCTTCGGCCTTGATTTCCGGTGGGATTTCAACAGAGATTAGCTTTTCATATTGTGAGAAAGAGGGAAGAAAAAAATTATAAGAGAGCCAAAGCTACCATTAATTCCTTGATGAAGTTGTTCGACAAGTCGAGCTTGCGCAACTGCGCGTCGTTGACCACCCAATCGCTGTACATCTCGCTGATGTTGTTGTTGGAGAGGTAAAGCTCTTGGAGCATTATGCTCGAGCGCAAGGGTGAGACCCGGCCGTACATGTCGACAAAGTCCGTGTACATGGTGAGCTTGTTGTTGGCGAAATTCGCGATCTGCAGCTCCTCGAGGTCCTGGAAGGCATCGAGGTGGATGTGCGACAAGCCGTTGTCCTGCATGTACAGCTCCTTCAGGTTCACCAGTCCTTCGAACGTGTTTCTGCGGGTTTTAAATGACGCTTTATGAAAAATGCTCGTTTCGATGTTAATTTGTATTGAAAAAATGAAAATAGAGGACTTACTCGTTGATGGACTCGATCCGATTGTAAGAGAGATCGAGCTGCTCGAGCTGCTTGTGCCTCGCGAACAGAGAATCCGGCAGTTGGGCGATTCCGTTGTAGGCGGCGGCGAACTTGCGCAGCACCTGCGCGTCCTTGAGCAGCTGCCCCGGCAGCTCCTCGAGATAGTTCAAGCTGACGTCGATGTCCTCGACCCCGTCGGAATTCCAAATGACGTCCTGGGGCAGGCTGCGCAGCCCGACGCTCCTGAGGACGACGCTCGTGAGCAAGGGCAGATCGGCAAGGAATCCATCGGGCAGGCTCGTCAGGTTGGCCTGGTTGTCGTAGATCTTGACAGCCTGGAGCCGATGGTTGCGTCGGAAGAGGCCTCGAGGCAGCTGGGTCAGCTGGTTCCAGCCGAGATTCACCACCTGCAGGCTGACGAGGTCGGCGAACAGATCGGTCGGCAGGCCGGTCAGCCGATTGTTGTTGAGATCGAGGGCCGCGAGGTTGCGCAGGCCCTCGAACACCCTCGGCTCGAGCTCGCTTATCTCGTTCTTCCAGATGTTCAGCTGCTCGAGGGACTCCAACCCCTCGAACACCCCCGGCTCGAGCCTGCTCAGGCTGTTGTAGCTCAGCTCGATCACGCGCAGGCTCCTCGAGCCGTTGAAAAAGCCGAGCGGCAGCTTCACCCCCGTCCCTCGCAGTCCCAGGTAAGTCAGATGCTCCAAGCCTGCGCATCCAACACACACACACACACCGGTTACACGCCACTCGTGCATTCTGCTATGGATAAAGAAAACCGTAACACTCACCCCAAATGAGCTCCTTATCGACACGGCCCAGCGGGTTCTCGCTGAGCTCGAGGAACTTGAGCTCGGGAAATAGGCGAACGTTCTCCGGGGCGAGCCCCGTCCTGAGGTCCTCGTACTTGAGGTCGTGGACGGCCTGGACGCCGAGGGCCCGGCTGACGATGGGCTTGGAGCGGGCGTCGAGGGGGGGACAGGAGAGGAACGCGAGCCGGCTGAGGCTGGAGCCGAGCTCGAGGACGGCCCCGGCGAGGAACTGCTCCCAGCTCGGCTGGCCGTTGCACTGGACGATTGCCTGCTCGCCCGGCGTCACCGCCAGCTCGAAGCTCCCGCCGGACTCGCTGGGCGGGCACTCGAACCGGAACTCGTTCGTGTCGACGTGCATGCAGCTGCAGGGGAACTCCTGCGGACAGCTGAATCGCGCCTCGCTCGCGCCTAGGCAGGCTGCGATCGTCCCCAGCCACACTATCCACATTGTCATGTCGCCGATTTTTCTACGGTTTATCCTCTCGTCTTGCTCCTACTAAGGCTGCTGCTCTACTGAAATGACTAAAGTTTCGATGCCTGATTATCGAGGCTTATATGCGCCTCAAGCTCATAACGACCGAGTGATTGACATTTTCGGCGTTTGACAAGTGGACCGAGAGTTTTATATATATTCAGAGAATTTCGGTAAATTTACGCGTCGTCTCTCTGCGACCTATATAATTGTAGATTATCGGTTGACATTCACTCGGTCGCAATATCATAGGTAATACACCTGAGGATAGAAACGCTTAAGAATTGCTATTAGGGCGTATGCATACTTATGAAAAGACGACGATCAAGTAATCGGCTTATGATAATTCCAAGTCTAGAATGAATATTTAAGTAATACGAAGAAAAAAACTAATTTTTTTAAAAAATTTTTAAATTTCAATTATTTACGTACAATGTTAACTAATTAATCAGTAGGGTTGCAACATGAAAAGTACACGTTCAGAATCTTACCTTGGTGATGCCGTTGGAAACGTCGTTACGCCTGAACATTTGGATTTGAAAATTACTCGCCGGGAGACGATCACGTACTGAGCCTATGAATTGGCCTGTTTATTTTCCTTGCCCCTTCCCTCTCCGGTTTTCTTCCTACCTCTACGGACATACTTCCAGCTCTGCTTTCTTTCTACACAGAACATCAATATTTGACAATTTAAACTTTCATAAATGTAATAAAATTGATTTCTATAATATCTATGCGTGACACTTAACAATTAAAAGTGTGAAATAAATGAAAATTAAAAATAAAAATTATTAACATAGACCAATGATTGTTATAGGTGTTCATTGAAACTTTTAAAGTTGAATACTGTAAGAAAATAATTTGGTAATCTAATTTACATGAATAACAATGTAAAAATAGCTTTGAAATTAGAGAAAAATGCGGTTGCACGTATGCGTTTAACTTGAAAACATTAAAGATAAATTAACACCAAATCAAACACAATCGTATTTTGCAGTTGAAATAAGATATCTTAGACCAACGGCATGTCTTGCCTTTTTTTTCTCTGACTGTTGATAATTTTGAGCAGCGATTGAGGTTTAAAAAGCAGCAATTTCGATTATTCCGCGTAGAAGTAATTTGTTGACGATTACGCATAATTAAACAATAATTTCGTCCTAACTATTTGCGTGCAGTTTCTCAGCAAATCTGGCACCAGACGTGAGGGAGAAGATGCAGCCTAATCGCCCATAATAGATCCCCAAAATTTACGATTTTAAAATGAATTTATGATGACCTGACCCAGTCTTGTCTCCCTCCCTCTCTCTCTCTCTCTCTCTCTCTCCCCCACCTTCCCACGTGTATTTAATTCTTTCTTAAGTACATTTTCCACTCTGGCAAATTCGTTACGTGACAAAATGCACGTTCTCGTACATTTCACTCGAAACAAGGGCTACCATAATGTTTGAAGACTTGATAAACCGTAAAAAATTGTGAATAATTAATGATATTTAAAATTTACCGTTAATTCATCGTAATTTCCATCGTATTTTTGTATAAACAAAATATTGTCTTTTTTCCTTTTTCAAAAACAACTTTACAAATTAAACAAAACACGAGTCTTTCTCGGTGTTGACGAATAATTAACGCTATATCGTTGTAGTTTGGGTCACGTCTTTCGCGTACCTGAACGTTCCGTTGATCCAAAGGTACTACGCGTACTTTTAGAAAAATTTATTGCGTACCAAAAGGCACGAATAGAAGTATAGGCAGTTGGACGAAAATAATACGTATAAATCAACATTTCGAATATGAATATATGTGTAGAACCGCGGTTACCGCAGGCCAAATAAACGTCTCTCAAATATAATTATAGCCTTCGTAGCGCTACCCAAGTCACCATACCGATATATATATATATATATATATATATAAATAAATAAAAACAATGCGCGCACTTATGGCAGTTTTCCGAAGTTGGAACTTAATTTAAATTTTCAAAAGTATATACACACGGAAAACGTTGGTCGCGCGGTGGCTTAGCAGGAGGGTTGCCGTGGCTACCTATTCTTCAAAAGCGCGGCAATCGGCAAACAGTCGCAATCGATCGGGATAAACCGGCACACACGCCTCGTCTCGCGGTCAGTATTCTCCGGAGTCTCGACGAGTATCGAGAGTGGATTTTAATCGAGAATAAATAGCAGAGCCAAGGCTGAGGATGGAGCGTCCGACCGAGCCCAGCGTCGACGGTATAACCGATAGCAGAATTTCTCCTTCATTGACAAAGACTGATAGCGACGCCTCCTTCAACGCGAATGTCATCGATCATTCCGAGGACTCGGGCTTGTCCAGCATCTCCGACGACTCGCGCAGCTCCACTGGTGAGTCGCTTTATTCTCTATGTACCTTCCTTAAATATATCTCTTTGCAAATCGTTCTTATTGTACGCTATATGCTTATTGTGAGCAGAGAAAAACGCGACGAATCAACAGCGAGAATGAACATTAACGTCTTTCCGCTTATAGCATTGTCGAGCAATGGCGAGCAGCAAAACACGATCGGCGATGGCATATCGTTCGTCGATCCGAAACTGATCGAGGAAGCGATGAGAAAGAAGGAGGCGAAGAAGGAGGCGAGAAAAATGAAAAACTTAGAGCTGCAGGCGGAAAAGCGCAGGGTGCAGGATGCTTACGATCAGGAAGTCCAGGAGAAACAGTACAAATGCTTGATGCACTTGCTCAGCCAGAGTAAAACCCTCACGAGGTTTTTCAATGAAAAAATCAATTTGCCGAAGGGTGAGAAAAGTAAGGAAAAGCAAACGAAGCCAAAAACACCAGCTGCTGCCAGCTCGCGTGCTTCTGCGTCGAAGAAGAAGGGCAAAGGAAGAGTAGGTCGAATTTCGAGATATTATAATTGACGTTTATTAATATTATTTGTTGATATTGATGTTTATTTTCAGCCATCCAAAGCTGCTGTAAATGTTGTTCTGAGTGACGAAGAAGAAGAGGAAGAGGAAGTTTCGGAAGAGCAGGCTTCAACGTCAGACGAGGACGAGAGGAGGAAGGACGAAGAGGGCGTGAAGAATTTCAAGTTGTCCAAGTATTTCAATGGAAACTTGCGCGATTACCAAAAACACGGAGTTAATTGGCTGAAAGCTTTATTTGAACACGGCCTCAATGGTATTCTGGCGGATGAAATGGGCTTGGGTAAGACGGTCCAAGTAATAGCTTTCACGGCGTACTTGATCGAAAAGAAAATACCCGGACCCTACATGGTGTTGGTGCCTTTGTCGACCCTGCCCAACTGGACGGCTGAATTTCAACGATTCGCCCCGGCTCTACCGGTCGTTACTTTTTACGGCAACAAAGAGCAACGACAGATGATTAAAAAGGAGATAAACAAAAAATATGAAGTCGACGAAAACATATCGACGTATCCGATCGTCGTTATGACTTATGAAACGGTGCGATACGAGCAAGAGTTTGTTAAGAAATATTCTTGGAAGTACATAGTCATCGACGAAGCTCAAAGAATAAAAAATTACGATTGCCAACTGATCAAGTGAGTCGTTTGTTAATTCTTGCTTGAAATATTATTTCGATGTTAAATTTATGTTATAATTTGCCCAATTGTTTTTGCAGAATTTTAAAATCTTGCAAATCCATAAATCGCCTATTGTTAACCGGTACACCTCTTCAAAACGACTTGTCCGAGCTCTGGTCTCTGCTCAATTTCCTTCTGCCCGACATATTCGACAATCTGGAGGCATTCGAAGCGTGGTTCGACGCCAAAGACGTACAAGGTAGCGAAGGCCAGAAGAAGTTTTTAAAAAGAGAGCAGGAAAAGCAAGTGATGTCGACGCTTCGCGAAATATTGAAGCCTTTCATGCTGCGCCGTTTGAAGGAGCACGTCTGTCCAGACGTGCCTCCGTCGAAAGAAGTAATTGTTTACACGCCGCTGACGAGTTTCCAGTACAATCTGTACAAAGCCATCATCGCCAGAGACCTCGAGAAGTTCAAAGAGCAGCCGGATAAAATTGTCGTTTACGAAGACGGCGCGAGACCCAAGAGAAAGTGCACTCTGAAACCCGCTATGTTTTACAGAACCGGCCTAACGCCCACCAAGCCTGGAAAGTCGTATCAGTCAACTCCGGATGATAATCCCGAGGATAATATAAGATCGTTTTGGGGAAAATTCATTACTGTTACGGATGAGAACATAAATTTCCTGAGTAAATTAAATTTTGCTAATACACGTAAGTGTTTATGGTAAATTTCAATTTTGAACAGGTTTTTTATGCGACTAAACATTAACCGATTTTTTTTTTTTTCTAGCTATGTTGTACAGGCACATTATCAACCATCCTTACCTTATACACAGACCGCTCGATGATTGCGGATTAGAATTGATAAATGACGACTTGATCAAAGTATCCGGAAAATTGCTGGTACTTGATATTATGCTGAAAAAGCTCAAAGCCAACGGCCACAAGGTTCTAATATTTTCAAACATGAAAATGGTGCTGGACATAATTGAGGATTATTTGTCAATGCGAACGTATAAGCACGTAAGATTGGATGGAGATATTAAGTACGAAGACCGTAGGAAAATCATTGAAGAGTTTCAAAAAGATCCCGAATTATTTCTATTTCTTCTCACAACTAAAGCTGGAGGTGTTGGGCTTAATCTTGCAGCTGCCGATACGGTTATATTTTACGACAGCGATTGGGTAAAGAGAAATTATTTTTCGAATATGGAATAATTTTTGTATATTTACTACTTGATGCTAAAACAAATTTTAGAATCCCCAAAACGATCTACAAGCTATGGCGCGTTGTCACAGGATTGGACAAAAAAGACCAGTCGTTGTTTACAGATTTTGTACGAAGGGCACAATCGATGAAGAAATCATCAAGCGAGCTAATACGAAACGATTTCTTGAAAAGGCTGTTATTTCAACTGAGGGTGCTCTCATCAACACTGAAAATGGTCTTCTGAAATTGAAGCAGCTTTTAGATGAAGAGGCGTGTATGCTGGCAGATTTTAAAAGCGAAGGTAAACTTACAAATTTTAGAGATATTTTGATATTTGATAATACAAACAGTAAACATGTTTTTGATTTGTTTTTAGTATACACAGAAGCAGAACTTGAAGAACTTTTAGACAGAAGTGACATGTTACCTGAAAAACTTAATGCTCTAAAATTAACACGTAAATGAATTTTAAAAAAATTATGCAATGTTAAGAATCAAAACATATTTTAATTTAACCATAAGTGTAAAATGCTCAGATCATACAACACAAAGAAGATATGATCTGTGGTAAAACAGTATTGTTTCTAAACTATTTGTACATTAAAATGTCATATTTTATTTATTGTAACTTAAAATTGATTTTTATAACAAAATATGTATAAAAGAAATTTTAGATTTAAAATCAACAGATAACAATTTGTTGTTTTATATTTTAAATGAGAAAATCAATAAAGGTAATTTTAAAAAACTTGATAATGCAATAACTATCAACATTTACTTTAATGTCTAATCGTATCAAAAAACTTCTTAGTATGTACATCATTAAAATACAAATTTAACAAGGAATTAAAATTCTTAAAACGATCAACTATATATCAATTCTCGCATTTGGCTTAGAGTAGTAAATGTACATATCACAATTGATTGAATTTTTTGTGCAGTTTTTGTGTTCATTTCAAACATGAACATCAACATCAATATTGATATTAACTTCTGATTCTAAATTTTCTGGAACTATTGCTGTAACTGATTCTCTTCTATCGCTTACTGCAGCATCTACAAATTAATGTAAACATAATATATAAACAAAAGTTTTTACTTTTTAATAATATGTTAAGAATATCTTACCCGCACATTCTGGATTGCACTGTTCTAATTGTTTAATTCTGTAATTTCTATGTTTACTAAACTCTGCTAATCTCAATTCAAGTAAAATTGGACCAAAAATATAGTACCCTACACCACTTCCCAAAATAAGAGCAATGCTAATGTAGCCATTGTATGTCATCACAGCGAGCATTAAAAAATATCCTAATACAAGGTGTAATGTCCAGTGTGAAACTTCTATTAACAACCTCACATAGGCACGGCTAAAAAATAGGTGAAATATTATTATTGTTAAAAATAAAATATTAAAATAATATTTTTATATTGTAATAATATCTACCAATTAGATGATCCAAAAAATTCAATTGATTTTCCAGATACCCTTGACAGCAGTGAAGAACTATCCGTGTGTTGAGTTGAAATTTGTACTTCATTTTGCTTTTTGTAAAATTCACGCAGTTTTATTTGAGATATTTTCATTGCTTCGTATAGTATTGCCAAAGCTGATAAGCCTAAGCATGTTGATACAAATCCCCATGTTGTTATTATATTGTATCCCTCAAATAGAAAATTTTTTATTTCAGTTCCAAGCCAGTAGAACATGTGCATCATCTACAAAAAAATGTATTCTTAATTGATTATAATAACAAGTACATTTATTTGCCTAAAATATTTTTTTTTTCAAAATTATAATAAAAAACAGTAAGTTAAATTTAATATTAAGCACCATGTGGAGGTTATTCAAAGAATCTGTAATTTTTAAACTTAACACTACCCAATTGATAAGAAACTGATAAATGAAAAGCAGTTCAAGCAGACATTATCAAAGCCAGCATCAAAAGCATAAACACTCACGGTTTGTTCTTCCAGTAAGATAAATAACTGCAAGAAGAGATAAGATCCTACAGTCCAGCGGTGATAAATAAAAATTCTTGTGCAGCTTCTTCAAAAGGAGACATCAAGCGTTTGCTGAGCGTCATTGTGCTCGCTTGGAGAATAAACGGCCCTCATTAAAATCCACTGAAATCATCGTGTAACAAGAGTAATCATTCGCAGCTACAACTATAGTGAGTCGTTTAAGCAAATAGCAGAGGGGCGGTAGCGAAAGTGAAAGGCGCGAAGCCCGAGAAAACTCGTCATGCTTTTATCGGAGAAGGCGAGAAAAAGAGGGAGCGAGCGTAACAGAGAGAAAGGGAGGGATGCAAGATTTTCGCAAGATTTTCCGCGAGGCTCACGTATGTGCACGAAATATGACGGGAGCAAGCAGCGCGCCATGACGATTTACCTCCAATTGCAGGCCATCTCCCCCACCGACTCTCCTCCTCCTTCTCGAGAGCCGCGGTGTGTGCGCTAGCTGCGATCGCTACGGACGAGACTGCTGTTATTTAGGTCATTGTGTGACGATGATAGAGGCGAGAGAGATGTTATTCTAACGCTGCGCGTTGCTTATCGCCGCGCGGTGCGAGCTTTTTCTGCGGAGCACCGGGGCGGCGACGGGCGCAGCTGTTGGCTGCATCGTGCGTCTCTATTATGCAGACGACGTCTCTCTGACTCACGTGCTGCTGCACAATAATAACACAGCGTCGTCGTGCCGTGCAGCAGCAGTCGCGCAACGCTGCGCTTCGGAGGACGCGCACACAATAAAAGCTTGATAATAAGCTTGGCACACTGTTATGATAGTGTTGCCCGAGCCGATAATGGATAATCTATACGTTGCACAGTCATTTGTTCGATAGAGATTCAGCTGCTGTATGTTGTTTCATGTCTTCTCTGCTGCCCTGTTTCTCGGAGATTCGCCAAAGAACGATTATTTTTTTTCAAAGCTCCACTTGTTGTTTAAAAATAGATAGGCAACGACTTTTCAGAGATCGCACGTCGTTGAAATGCTCGTAACAATAACAAAACGAGTCGCAATGACGAATTTTCGTTTGCACTCTTGTGCAGAGCAGTGCGCGTAAAAGAGGGAAGAAGAAAAGCTTCACACATAGCCAGAGGCGATAAGCTACGAAGGCGCAACTATGTGAAAAGAGAAGTGCGCAATTATTCAAAATCTCGGCGGCGTATGCGCTAGAAGATCGATATAAGAGACGACGCCGCGCACACACAGCCTCCGCACGGCTCTCGTTCTATTGCGGCCCCGCAGTCGCGTTTCGCGAAGCGCGCAAAATGTTTACCATGGGCCTTTCGAAAATAAGCCTCGCTTCGACGCGACGCTTCGACACCAGGCTATTGACTGGCTGGAAATAATTTCTGGTTGTGATCGAGAAGCTGATAAAGTGCTGTGACGATTATGTGGTAAGAGTGCTCCGAAACCGAGAGTTTTGAGGTTATATTACTTCTGCTAATTGAAATGTTTTCATTGCGTCTGAATTCCCTCGTTTTCTTTTTCTCGTTCCACAGTAGCCGAAAGGTAACTTTCATTTGTGATAATAAGGTTTACAATGCGGAACACACTGCGGAGCTTGTATTTATATTGTTAACAAGGCTTTATAACAATTTTGGAATTATATCTTGCTATTTATTGTAAAATATATTGACTTCCAGGTGGGTACATGGAAAAATTTTAATCATTTTCTTTATATTTCAAATTTAATTCAACAAAATCATTTGTTATTTTTTTCTTTTAGAGCTTACAATGGCTAAAAATGTAGATGATAACATAACTAGGGAAGATTTTGATGCGGGACCTTCAAGTTATGATGAGATAGAGCCCAATTTATACTTGGGTAATCTAACTGCTGCTACGGACATAGACTGGCTGAAACAAGCACAAATTAGTCATATTCTTACCGTAGACTCTTGTCCTCTTCCAAGGAAAATACAAGATGCTTTGCCAGACGTTAAGCTTAAGTATATGCAAATGACAGACATGCCAAGAGAGGATTTATTAACTTCTTTCGAAGACTCGAATCAATTTATACAGAGTGCTTTGGAGTCTGGTGGTAGGATATTGGTGCATTGTTATTTCGGCGTGTCGCGCTCGGCAACCTTAGTCATTGCTTATACGATGAAAAAGTACAATTTGCCCTTTGAGAAGGCTTTCGAGGCTGTGAAGGCGAAGCGACGTTTTATCGGTCCAAACCCCGGCTTTTTAGCTCAGCTGAAGTTGTACGAGGACATGGGCTTCACCGTCGACTGTACGGATCTTCAATTCAAAGTGTACAGATTGCAAATTGCAGCGGACAAGGTGAGAAAGGCGCGAATTCTCCCTCAGAATTATCTCGATCTAATCAAGCAGGATCCAGCGCTGCCCTCGACCCATCCAGAGCCAACGGTTTACCGCTGCAAAAAGTGCCGGAGAGTCGTTGCAAACGCGAGCAATATCCTGCCGCACAAGCCGAAAGAAAAGCAGATCTGGCGGCACGTGAGCTGCAAGCGCGACAAGACGTCGAAGCAAATCAAAGCGCTGGAGAAGCCGGCGGAATGCGCGAAGAAGGAGGAGGAGCAGGCGAGCTCCGAGCCCTGCAATAAAACTTACTTCATCGAGCCGCTGGCGTGGATGCCCGACATTCTCTACAAGGTCGAGGGAAAGCTCCACTGCCCCAAGTGCGCTTCCAAGCTCGGCTCGTTCAGCTGGGTCTCTGGCTGCCAGTGCCCCTGCGGCAGCAAGATCGCGCCCGCTTTTTACCTCATACCCTCCAAGGTCGACTGGAGCAACGCCGTGCAAAACGTCCAGTCGACCGTTTAGCTTTTTCGTATTAACTTTTTTCCATTATTATGAAATCGACACACACATATACAAAAGTGATTATTGAATATCGTTAGTTAGCGTTGGAATTGGACGGATAATTGTGATTCTAAAAGAATGTCTTTTTATTTACTACTCGTTAAAAGTTAAGACGTTCAATGTACCGCGACTTATACCGATGATGATTATTGTGTACGTTGCCCATGAAAGTGTACAAAATTGCTCTCTTGAGTGTTGAAAAAAAAAACCGAAAGTCGTTTGCTAGATTGCAATTTAGAAGCAGGGTTACATTCAAATAGCAATTGTATATTTAAAATTTAAGCTCATTAAAAATTAAGCATTCGAGGAAGGTTGCATTTTTAAAAATATTTCAAAAATTTAAAGCTAGCTATTATTGCGTAGGATGGAAATAAAAACGACTGAAAATTTTTTCCATAATAATTTATTAAGAGATTAATGGTGTTTCCACAATATGTATATGCAATAACGTTACAGATTTTTAACTCCTGTTGTCATGTTTGAGAAACAAAAATATATTTAATCACGTGCCAAGCTGTTCTATTTATTATTGCGTAATGCGTTTGTTTATCGATGAACTTTGATTTTCATCAATACTAGAAAAAAGAAAAATAAATAAAAGAATCATACGTTCGAGTTGTTACTCTTATTAATGCCTATAGAAAATAAAACAGAAAACACGATCGCGTTGTTACTGTACGTATAACTTAATCTACAGACTTACATAAAAATCTAAAAATCATAGCATTATTCGTTTAAGTGTATCCAACCTCGTGATTAAACCTCGTAATACTTATGAAGTATAGCACACACTGATCGACGATTTATAAAAATATTGGATTATTCATGAAAAAATAATGAATTTTTCTAATAATCCTCTTGTTTTGATTCAAGGCACACTCAATTCGTGATTTTAATTCGACCACGTCTAATACCCTGTATAAAATCCGCTGATACCTTGCCCGATTCTTTGGTTCATTTAAAAATAAAAATTAAGCTTCTATTTGGCCAAATTCAACGATTAACAATCCTTGAGAGTCTTCACCGGCCCAGTACTCCAAACTTTCTCGTTCAACAAATAAACCTCTAGCCTTAAAAAGCGTGGAAAACCCACGGAAGCCCTGGAGGGAGCTCACATACTGGCGTGCATAGCCGAGTAGGCGGTCGGGGCGTAGGGATGGGACCTGAGCCTGAGGGCCCCGAGGCCGTTGATCGAGGAGGCCCCGTCGAGGCCCGGATGATGGCTCTCGGGCTGGTGATGGTGGTAGGGGTTGGGTAGGCCGACGTTGCCGACGAAGCCGTGGCAGCCGGAGGAGCCGGGCCCGTAGTGCTGGGGCGCGCGCCAGTAGTCGCCGTAGGGGTACTGCCCGCAGCCGGCTACCTGGGCCCCGTTGGCTCCACCGCTCACCGACTGCAGGGCTTCCGGGCTGTTGCTGCTGCTCGAGCCGCTGCCGAGTCCGCTGCTCACCTCGTGCGCTTGGCTCAGGCGAATCGGTCGGAGGGGCAAGGTCGCCTCCATCTCCCGGCTCGCCGAGGAGCCCCGGCTTAGCGCCGAGCTGCGCTCGTTCCGTCGGAACTTGGCCCGCCTGTTCTGGAACCACACCTGCGCAAGAGCTTTGTTTTAGTCTGCGTCTAACAGCCTTAGGGTAAGTCGGGGAAATACCACATCCTTGCGTAATATGCCACTCAATCGAATTTCGTATTAAGCAATATTGTTGACGCCTGTAACTCAGTCAACTTATAAATTAGTCTGTATCTACTCATATAAGACTCAAAAACAGGCAGTAGCTACGAACGCAAATGAATGAGAAACGAAAATTTAAAACTACCAGAAAAATTAGCGTGTTTTTCAATTCTTTTTTTCTTTTTTATTTATTCATTTTTTAACCGAATTTTTTATCGAAAAAGTAAACTCCTACGTAAATAGTCTTTATCAAGACAAGTAATTTCATGATTTTTAAAAATTAAATAACGTCATACTTTATCGAATACGACATTAATCTTTATTATAAGAAGCATTGGGGTGAAATGCCAGTCATCGAATATGTAATTATAGATTCGAAAAAACGTAAATGCAAAAATATAGTTGGAAGATATTGTCCTAAGGAAGACATTTCATTTTATAGAGCTCTATAAAATATTCGGTGGCATATTACTTTACGGATTTTTTGGGAAGAAAATTTTCTAGTACTTCATATTTTTTTTATTTGAAAAAAATGTAAAATATCCAAATTGGACTTAAAGATTATTAAAAAATATGTAATTATTGACCTCATATTTTTTTTTTTCAAATATCTAAAAATCTCTGAGCTCCCTGCCTTCAAAGTTAACTAAGGCATATTTCCCCGACTTACCTTATTTTTTATTAATTTTTAATTCTGCAATGCCTTTTACCCCTGATTATTTTATATCGTTGCCATTTATCGTTATAAATAGAATATAATAACCTTCTGCTATATAATTATCAAATAATTTGATTGCATTGAGAAGTACCGGCGAACAATCGATTTTCACGCTTGACGTATTACCGTTGGAATTACATATAAATGGAATAATTACGCGCGCACGATACACCCGTTAAAAGAGAAATGGCTATACGTATATACCAATCGATGCGTATTACCGTAAAGTCACCCCTTTGCCGAACGTTCAAAAAAAAAATTTGATCGATTGCCGCGCGCGCCGCGAAAATTAATAGATTCGAAAACTATCAGCCTGTCCACGTACAGCTCCCCCTCCCACCCCTCACCAACTCAATTCCATCAATTTACCCTTTTTCTTCCAGCACAGGCTATTGTACGGATCGGGAAACGAGGCGACACGCGTCCCCGCACAATCGCTTCCACACACGCCCAAGCTCTACTATTCCTCCCCAAACAATAATTCGACACGGAAAAAAAAACGGAAAAAAATGAAAAAAAAAAGAGTAAAGGAGGGATTGCGATCGTAAAAACTCGCGCGTGCCGATGGGCGTCCTGTGATATATAATTTGCGCGCGCGCGCGCGGCCTAATAAAGGTCCACCCCCCCCGCGCGCGCTCCTACTCCGTGCGGGCTGCATATACAGAGACGGGGGTGTAACGAGATGCCCTCGAGTCGAGTTTCTCGCTCGGCCCCCTGCGGCCCTTCAATTAGCCCTTACATTTACCTCCTGCTCTCTCTCTCTCTCTCTCACTATTTTTCGTAAGGGCTATACGCGGCGGTCGTCTACCTGCTCCCCTCTTACACACATACCGCAGCATATATACGTGCACGTCCGCTGTAAATTAATGATCGGTCAGTCTTTCTACATATATACCGGTCGCGCCTACTCGCCCGCATATTAAAAGTCGCGCGAGGGTGTGCGCGTTTCTCTCATTCGAGTGGCCGGCGCTCTCGGCTTTCTTGATTCATTGATTGAATTACAATTGACGGCGGTTGGCCAGGCAGTGTAACCGGCGTCCTCGTAAGCCCCACGACCACGTGTCTTATGTGTATATATTAAATGTGCATTTATATAGAATAACCCTTTAATCAACCTATAGCGGGGCTTTGACTTATGTGGGGAGGAGGCAAGCAGCTGATTACCGAAAGCTGTTATTCATATAATATGCAGCCTTGCCCAACGTACATTTATATATACTTTGTGGCTGGCTACTTTTTGTTTATCCGTTCGGAATTTCACGGTATATAAAATGTTTGCCGGGTTGAAAGTAAAACGAGCGGCGCATCTATACGGGCTTGCTTGCTCGCGCGCGTGACAAAGCGCGAGCTTGTCTAAGCTCCGAAAATAAAAGCCGAGAAAGCGGGCGCGCGCGCGTATCAAGCAAGTCACTGGCGGCGGAGCGGTACTTTGACAAAAAGAAAGAAAGAAAGAGCGAGATAAAAAGAGCGACACAGGCAGAGAGAGAGAAAAAAAAGAAGGTTTCGGAGATCCTCTCTTTCTCGGCGTCAAAGGAAGCGAAGCGCCGGGCCGCGGGGATCCGATGTCAGCCCGAGCTCGGTGGAAGAAGAAGAAGAAAAAAAAGAAGAAGCGGAGGAGGCCCGATGATCATCGGGTACGCAACTGCGCCGGGGAGGATGGATGCGCGGCTGGCGCGCTTGACGGGACAGCGTGACGGCTCCTGGCAGACGCGTCGCCGTCGCGCGGCAACTGTGCGCCACGCCGCTCTACCGCTGCTGCTGCCGCACAGCCGACGGGCAGATTTAGGATGTTATTTGGAATCGTATACCCCCCTCACAGCTCTATATCCCTCTTAGAAATTCGGCCTCGTGCATAGCGTCTTTCGGCTTGCGTCTGCCATTATGATTTTAATTATCGCCCGGCTGAAAAACGATAAACCCTGTATGACGATAATCCGATTTGGTTACATTTCGACATTAGTCGATGAAAGAACCGTACGGATTTTACAAAGAAAAGGATAAAAAATACAAGGTGGGGTAAAAAAAGCTCCCCGTATACATATACGTAGCGGCAGTAAATTTAAAGATAACGAAGAAGCTGCGGCGACTAGCAACGGAGTTTAAGAAGAGGCGAGAGGGTGAGGAAGGGACGGAGAGGATTCGGGGGAAAGGGAGCACACGTGGTCGTCGGGGCGGCCGAGTTGCGGCTCCTCTCGCATGTGCGCTAGATCGTCGTGCGCGAACGCGAGAGCCGCGAGCGTGTGTTCGCGCCAGGGGGAAGAGCCTCCTCTCCTCCCCCCCCCCCACTCGTCGGTCGGGCTAATCATAGCCCTTTCTCCGCTGACAACCTGTCTCCTCCGATTTGCCGGCTGGCCGTCCGCCGTGGACGCGCGCGATCTCGCGTGCCGCGAGAGCTGCGTACGCGACACTCCTATACCCCCTTTTCTCTCTCTCTCTCTCTTTCTCTCGTGGATATACATAGATATATTAGCGGGACGCGCGCGTCTCTTTTTCGCTGCTCGCTCTATCTCTGGCAGTCAAATTTTCCGGGGACACCGGGGCTTATTTTTGCGCGCGTCCTCGGCGGAAAAAAAGCCGAGGGGTATATAGATAAAGCTAGGGAAGAGAGATGACAGGGGGGGGGGAGTAAGAGAGCGGCCTGCTACGCGTGTAGGTTTAATTTATTTTCGGAGCCTGGCTACCAGTCAGCTCAGACGCGACGTATCTTGGACCCGATTCATGAATTAACGTCAGCATCGATTCTAAACTTATGACAAGTACACGAGCGAGGAATGTCTCTAGCTTTTGCAAATATTCAAGCCAAGAGAGCACATCTCGCACGTGTGCCTCTGTATTACTGCTTAGACGTATGTATACCTGTACTCTGGCCTCGGAGAGCGAGACCCTCGTGGCGAGCTCCTCCCTGACGAAGGCGTCCGGGTAGTGGGTCCTCTCGAACACGCGCTCCAGCGCTGCCAGCTGCTGGGCCGAGAAGGTCGTGCGACTCCGTCGGGGTCGCCGGCTGCCGCTCGAGCCCGTGCCCTCGTTGCACTCTGTCCTCCGAACACACGCGATTATCGTCCGTGAATATCAATCGGTTTTCATCTCCAACCCCTTCCTCGGCACGTACAACGAACGAGAGACGCGCATGCAAGCTCGGTTTTCTCCGAAGCGGAGACGCTTATACAGATGCACATCAACCGCGGCATTTTCTTCTGACCGATGCAAAGAGAAAAAAAAGAAGAAGCGCAGCAACGCACAATAAGCGAGCTGTGCTCGGGCTAGCGCCGCTGACGGCCCTCTCTCTCGAGCACAGCAGGGGCCAGTCTTGTGCTCGTGCCCATCGCGATCTCGCGCAATTTCGCGCTCGCTTGGAATTCTGGCGCGGATATGCCGCTAGCCGCGGAAAAGCGGCCGCCGGGGACTGAATGGGACCCACTGTCGGCTGGTGTGTACGCACCGCGCGGAGGACGGCCGACGCGACGGAGCGTCAGTAACGCGAGCCGCATGCTATAGCCTCATCTTCCTTTCGATCTTCATTTAGCTCGAGAGGGACCGATCAACAGCCGGAAAATCGACCGAGCATTCCGGGAAGACTCGTCGTTCGTTAACGATCGCCTCTTTTTCATTAGCGTTCGTTGATGTGCATACGAATACCGGGAACTCGAGTAATCAAGGCGATAGAGGGTTGCTTCGCGGGACTTACCGGCAAGTTGATTCGGCGTCGATAGGAGCCGCGATACCGTAAAGTCCTGGGGCGCGTGCGAGCCTGCGCTTTGGGGCACGCCGAGCATGGCAGCGCCGCCGTCCGGCTCCGACAACATTTCCCGCGGCGATATCAGAGGCTCCTCGATCCAATGCTTGGGCATTGCGGCTTCAAAAGCGACGGCTCCTCCATCTTGCTTGCTTTATTCGCCGACAGGCGACCCCTGTTTTTTGGCACATGGAGGCCTGTATTTTTTCTTCGACGACGACTAACATACACGACGCTGAACTATTTTTTTTATCACGAAATATTGTATACTGCTGGCACTTTTGATATATCAGGTAGATTCAAGCCCGGCGATTGCTTTGTACAATTTTTTACATTGTTCACTTCTTCCGATTACATTATCACCAGAGACAGCTATACCGTCTTCGATCTTACACTTTCAGCCGCAATACCGACCAAAGATACGCGCAACGACGAGAGCCGAGAAAATCGGCGAACGACAAAACAAGAAACAAATAAAAAGAAAACGGAAATAAAAATAACAAGAGGCGGCAAAGAAAGAGACGAGAGTGTGGCTGGGCAGCGGTGTCGGTGATGGCAATCCTTGCACGGATCACCCTTAGCGGCAGACTGCCAACTGAGAGGCTCGCATTTGGAGCCGCGTCTCCGTGGCTCTCTGAAAAAGAGATCGAGACTCTTTCTCTCTCTCTCGTTCTCTCCGCGTGTCCGCTGCCGGCGCGTCTTCTTCTTCTCTCTCGCTCACTCGCGCTTCAGCTCTCACGCAGTTCGAGAATAGAGCCCGCGGAGGAGTAGGTGGAGATAGCCACGCCGATGGCTCCACCCTCATTAAGCTCTCATTGGGCCTCGGCTGAGAGCTCTCTCTCTCTCTCTCTTCTCGGCCATATGACTACTGGACCCCCCCGGGCCACCTCCCGACTGGCCATATCATCGTCTTCCCGGCTTCTCTCTCACTCGCGAGAGAGGCATACATCGCTCTTTCTTTATTCAATTCGATCTTGAGAGATCAGTGCGCCTTGAGTTTCGATCGCGGATAAGCAACATACCTTCCTTTGCGAAGCGTCCGCGAGAGAGAACCAGTGGACGACGGGGATCAAGCTATAGTCGCGGTGTATAATTAATAACACACGAGCCTGTTGGACGAATTGAATAAAAAAACAAGATACGTTGTTTGTAGACCGCCCTGGGTATATAAATAAGAGTGATTCACGAGAATAGTATCGTTCGGCGTTTTTATCCTACTCGAGCCGTACGATATAGTTGCAAAAGTATGTGTATATACACACGCACGCGAAGTTTCAATCTTTGATCTTGAATTTTGAAAAGGACTAAGGGTAGAAGGTTAACAGACAACTATACGATTACGGTACGAAAGGAAAAAAGAGCAGCAGCAGCGAGATCGGTAAGAAAAGTGTGCGGCCCGTCGGAGCGTCGCTTTTAATTCAATTACCCAGGGAGAGAAAAGAGAGTATAGGGTAGAAGGGGGGGAAATATGTGGAGACACTTGTCGTAGGCAATTGGATCGAGCCGAGAAATGCGCGCGCTCATCTTCGTTGTCGAGCGGCGAGAGGTAATATTGTTGTGTGTGCGCGCGCGCGTGTGGCCGAGTCGGCGTGTCAACCGGTTGATTTAATCAATTATCGCTTTATTAGCCGGAATTATGGAGTTAATCCGTTAACTTTCAATCTTCCAATTTGTCGAGCTGAACAAGCCGCCCCGGAGAGAGAGAGAGAGCGCCTCTGAATTCGGAACGCGATTAGCCAGAGGCCTCGATCGTAATGAGGTGGAAAACGTTAATGCGACGGATTACTCTTGGACTCTCTTTTTCTTCCTGGATTTCATTGTTGTTTTGATTTGTTATTTTTTTAACTTTTTATTGAATGTTAGTGAAAAACTAAATTTTTTTTATTGGATTTCCATTTGCAAAAATTTTAACGTTGAAATTTTATTCGTACGTGATTGAGTACTAAAGAAGGTTAAGCGGTTTATAATGAAAGAAAAAAAAACAATAATATATTGCATTTTTTTTAAATTTAGCTCTGTATCGATATTCAATCGTAAGCACCCCTTCAATACCGTGATCAATGCTATATTAAAAAATTCTTTTGAAATAACAAAAGACAAAAAAAAAAGAAAGAGCAGACGTTCAGTAAATAAAAAACCATTTTAGATTGAAACGACAAACATATTCTCCGGCGAGCGAATCCGACGAAGAGGAAAGAAAAAAAAGGCAATTCCTCTTGGTACAACTGCGGATTCAACATCGGAAATCAATAGAAGCCTCGGTGAGCGGGCACGTTTTAACGACCGCTCGCGCGCAAAAAAAAGGCCGACGACGAGAGGCAAGAACTACCGCAAATGGCGCGGGGGGTAGACTGGCAGCCCGGTATAAGGTATCGCAGTTTAATTACTCCGAAAAACGCCGATTTCGGCGTCTCGAGCCCCCTTCTTCCCATCGTATAGGATCAGCCGGGCTAACAAGGGAGCGAGCCAGCATTTAAGAGCACAGCGCGTAGACGGATTTTTATGCCGACGGCGGCTCGGCTCTTTTTTTACCTCTCTCTCTCTAACCGAGACTACTCCTCTTTCTTTTCGCCGCGCGGCAAAGGAGCGGGCGCGCATAAAAGCCAAAAGCCGAAGGAGGGTTGCGTTTGCAAGAAGAGAGAGAAAAAAAAAAAAGAAGCGAGAGAGAGAGGGAGAGGAGTCGTACAGCCCGTTATATTTCTATTCGCGAGAGGGGGGGGATATAATGACGCCCGAGACACACGGCATCTTTTTCGCTATTATGTCGACCGAGAGAGAGGGAATAACGCGTAACGGATGTGTGTCAGGCCGGCAAAGCGCGATTTTGTAAAGACACCCCGGCTGCACGCGCTCGGTCCTATAGCACTGCCCGACGAGTTTCGTAACATTTTAATGCAGCGCCGCGGCCGAGCGCTTTGCTTACGCGCCCGTTGATTTAGCCTCGCCGAAAAAGAGCCGCACGATTATACGTCTCTCAAGTCTTTGGCTCGTTTAACCAAACTCTCTCCTTCTATATCTCATTGAACCGCGAATTATTTTGCAAAATCGTAAGTCTCAACGACAACCCCGTTTCCATAAAGAAACGAGAGCCGCTTCAGTTTGGCCGTATGCACGCGGTGTCACAGGAGGGCGCACACGAGAAGTATGAAAAACGCACGAGTATACGAAATCATGAGCTGAACAATCGACGTGAGATCGAGCGATTATCGATGAAGCGCGAGCGATGAAAAAAAAGCATCTATACTTACATATCCCGGCTTTCGCGGCTACACCGCTCCTTCTCACACGGGCTTTTATATATATCTGGGGGGGGGGGCAGTTGGGTCAGTCGCGCATTGTCCAGCCGGGAGGGAGTTGTAAAAGAGGGAGCGGGCCGGCCTTCGCATTGTCGCGGTCCAGCGACGCGTGCACGCGCGCGTTTATATAATATTCCCGAATGGATCTCGCAGTGTAGCCGTTTTTCGGTGCGCCCGCAGATCGCGACTCCTCTTTGCCTTCATTTTTATTCACAAATGTCCGGCAAACGTATTTTTTCTTCTTCTCTCTCTCTCTCGTTTCTTGTTCGCTCTTGGCTTTATGCGTATACAAGGCGTCGACTTGATAAGTGTTCGCGAGATCGTTGGATACATATTTCGAGGCGATTGTATTTACGTGTTATATCGATCATCGCTCCGGCTTATAAGCCCAACTTTCTTCTTCGAGAGAAGCATAAGGAGATTATAGAGGGAAAGGAGAAAAAATTGTTAAAACTGTTTTCACCCGGCGGTTTTCACGCGTCGATGAATAGTTGAATATGGCTGATCGAATTGAGCGACTCGAGAAGGGCGGCGGCAGTGCGGAGACGCGCTGAGCCAACGCCGACGCTCTCTCGCTTTTTTGACTAATGTCAATATTGACGTGGAATCGGGGAAAAAAAAGTAGAGCCCGCGGGAGCCTAATGCTCTTCATCTCGTCGCGGTCCGGACTCTTTTTCCGGGCCGACGGAGCCGTGTGTGCATATATACGCAGAGCCCTTGGACTTTGCGCCGCTGACAAACGAGTCTGATTTTCCACGGGGATTGCCGGTAACGAGGATTAATGAAGGGCGCGCGTGCCGCGGAGGTGGACTGACTGCCACCCAGGATTATAATCTTTTTAGCCGCAGACCCTCCCTCTCTCTTTTTTCGAATGAATATTACAAATATTTGCCGATCAGAGGTGTGGAATCGATATCGGTCAAACGGGGATAGGGGACAGGAGGGGTTGACGGCGCTATAGAGCTCTATGGGCGCATTTGTCCCCCGCATGGATTACTTCCCGCGTGATCGGTCTAAAGTTACCGCGCGTCCGCGCGCATGCACGCTTTGGCCCGTTCCACCACCTACACTTCCTTTGCAAACAAACGAGGAAAGAAGCTGCTGCGCCAGAGGGCTGGTGGAGAGTGAAAAAAAGGAGAAGCGCGAGCGAAGTATATAGCCGGGGCCCCCGCGAGATGGGAGGTCGACTAATATTAGTGGGCCATCAACATCGGCTAAAAGCCGCGGCCGCTCTCTCGCCGAGCACCATACGACGCGCGACGACAACGACAACACGACGACGACAGCTGACCGCGCCCGTAAGACGTACAAACCAGAGAGCGGCCTTTTTGCGCTCGAGAGAGAGAGAGCCAATATGCCTCGCTCTAGCCGCTCTCCTCTTCCCCCATCCCCAGGTCGCTCTTTCTAAGCGTGTCGAGCCTCTATATATCGTGCATGCAGAGAGCAAGCGCGGCCGTTTTCTCTTGCTTGAGCGCCGAGGGGAAAATAAGCTTTGGGTGGCCAGCGGGGGTACGTGCTTCTCGGCCACCGGCACTTACCACTTCTCTTGCCGCGCGAGGCCGGTTATACTTGGGTTGTTTTTTTTTTTTCGGGCATTGTCGCAGCGATCTGCCGCGGACTGACTGATGTTTGCGAATTTTAAAAAGCCCTCTCCCTCCCTGTGTCACGCCTTGTTTATCTTTCTGTTTGACCCTTAGTTTTTTCTTGTTTTGTTATTTTTATTTTTGTTTTTTTCTTTTTTTAATACAACTTTTATTTGTCGACAGTTTGGATTTATTCGTTTGGCAAGAATTTATGACAGCACGGGCTAGTTATCTATCTTCGTAGACGGTAATCAAACGTCGACAGTACACAGCGCTTATATTTTCGTCGGCATACAATATTTTTATAACAGTTCGTGAAAAATGCATCTGCTTTTCTTTTCAGAGCGAGAATATAACCGGGTCAAACGAGAAAGAGCACCCCCAGGGAATAATCGACGACGCGCGCCACAGTGTGTTAGCTCGTCCTCCTGTTCTCTTTCTCTACTCCTGCCACTTCTCCAAAACCTTTTTTTGCTCCCGCACGATTTTTTACTCGCTGACATTTTCTTCGCTTCTTGGAAGACTCGGTGTTGGAGAAGGAGGAAAAAAAGAAGAAGAGCCGCGGTGTCGTGAGCTGCCGTGTGCGTAGGATTCCAGACGCGTCGGGCGACTTTTACTCATTTTTCATTTTACAAATTATCACCTCGAGGTTTCTATTTTAATTATCTGATGGGGGAGAGTACGCTTGTGGTGAGCTTGGTATGTTTGTAGTTGTGGTAAATCGGGAATTCGTTGAATAAATCGTAGAACAGTGAATTGATTTGAGTAAATGCAATTATAAAATTACCTTGAATGAAGAAAAAGAAAACATAAAGTTTGATGTTTATATATCGAATTTAAATTATTGAGGGTATTACAAACTCATTAAACTTGTGCTTGTGTTTATTTATTTTTAAATCTGCACATACATCATTCTTACTAAAATTTTGTTTTATGGCCTACTTGCTTAGTACCATGAACGTTTGGTAGTGGAGATTGTCGAAGGAGGAGAAGTAGTGATAATTGAGGATGGAAGGGAAGTAAGAGTTGATGAAGGAGGAGAGGTGATGGATGTAGGCAAGGAAGAGGTAAAGGTCGGATATGGAGGAAAGGTAATAGTAGAGGTTGTTGGTTGAGGCTTGCACTTGGACGATAATAGAGTTGATGATGTAAGCCCGCTTGATAAAGTTGAATCTATAAAAAAAATATGTATTTTTTAATGTTTGCCATACTGATAAATAATATTATAATTTTAGAATTAGTTTTAATGAAAAATGTAAATACGAAACTCAATATTATAACCAGTGGTTTGTATAAATACTGAATATATTATAATTGAATTGATTCAGCAAGATCTAGGTCGTAAATGAAATGTAAGAAAAAGATATACTTACGAGGTGTTGCGTCTACAAAGCAGATGATTATGATTGAGTATAAAAAAATAGTTTTAAAAAGCATATTTTTACAGTGTTTAATACAAGTAAATTTTGTACTGTTTTAAAATAGTTTGATTTTTAAGATCTGATTCTCTGCTTTTAAACGAAATAAAAAAAAACTAAAATACATTATTGTCTAAAACTAATTTGTTACTGTAATATATCATTGTCCGTAAATTTTAAAATACGTAATTTGTATTAAACTGGTATTGTCAAAGTTAAATTTTTTAAAGAAATTAAAAAAGTAAATTTATTACATGTCAGCATAAAAAAGTTAATCTACGACTAATTTTCAACAAAATTTATGAGCAGTTACGGAAATTTTTTTACGAAAAACTTTACTGTTTGGCTAAAAGTTTTTAGTAAAATTTTCAAACAAGTGATTAAAAAGCACACATGCGTATTATTAAAAATAAACAAATTCGATAAAACGTATGAAGCCAACTTCGATAAAAAAAAATTTATTCGGAAGAAAACCAATTCTAAACACTAGTTCAAACTTTTCACGAGAATCGAATGACGTGCATTACGTCGCTGTGCATTCACGAGTTGTCAAAAAATAATGTATCATTTTATCCAGCAGCTTTTCCATCGTTACATCCATTCTCCGCGCTTTTTTTCCGCAAAACAAACACCTTAATAGCCGTCGAGCCGTCTCAAATGAGATATATTCCCGCTCGTAACTTGTGCCTTTTTTTCTCTCTCTCCAGATCAAACGACATTCGAGTGATTCTTTTTTCTTTCAAGTAAATCTCTCTTCTCGTATCTAGTGTACAGTCGAGGTAAGTGACGATCGAACAATGACAATCTTCTCACGAAAGCCAGTCTCGCAATAGCGCGACTACGTTTTTTTTTTGCTCTCCCCAATTTGTGGACAAAAAGAGTATAGCCGAGGTGTGCCGGCCAGTGGTCGCGTGCCCCAGAAAAAACTGCGTGAGAGCCACGCCACCCAAGAGCAACGTAGGCGCTATATGTATAGGGGAAAGTCGCTACCCCTCGCTCTCGATCTAATGAGAGAGAAAGGGAAAGACGCGCGAGCAGTGAAAATCCAATCTCCCTCTCTCGAGCGTACATTCGCGCCTCGGTGGAAAAATCGAATTAACCAAGCCGACTACTTTTCCCGCAATCCCGGCCAAGGGATGTTTTTACAATGTTTTTTTTTGTCTCCCCGATCGATCGACACAAAAAAAGTGAGGACTTTATCTACCGTGAAGGCTTCGGTGCTCACGTCTGCACTAAAAGTTGAATCCGAAGATATTTTTTATTATAAAACCAATTGATGAATTGTTTAACGGCTGGTGAGCGTATGGCTTCGTTGACAAATGATTCGTGTAGATCGAGGCCAGATAATCTTTACTGAGATTTTGTTACTTATTTGATCATTTATACCATGTAATATATTGTACCAATGCGAAATTAAATCTTCATTAAGGTTTTAATGTATGTTTTACAACTGTCAAATATTTATTACAGGTTTAATAAAGATATTACATTTTTGAATTACTCATTAAATTTAAACTTATAAGTTTAATTCGAAATTTTTGTTTATACTACTTGCACGAGATCAACAAACGTCATGGTAATACTGTGCAGTGCTCATTTTCGCTGGTAAGTATTTCTTGAAAAACAAAATACAACTTTAAAAACAAAAAATTCAACTTTTTGATTGTTTTCTAGTAACATTGTAAAATCACGTTTAACGTGCAATTGGAAAATCGTTAAACCGATTCGTTTTGTACTCGCCGTCCCTCCGTCAACGCGTAAGGGTCTCCAGGCTAATCCTCGGACAACAATGAGGCGAAACGGATTGAAGAGGCCGTTAAAAGGGCATAAAAACTCGCGGCGAACGAGTGGGTCAGTTGCGTCAAACGTGACGACTTTACGGCGATTTGCAAGTGTCTCGTGGTCGCTTTTGATAGATCACTTCTTCACACTTGAGTGCGAGTCGCTTTCCAATAGTCACAAAATGATCTCTCTCGTGCAGTATTCTGTTGTGTAGCCGCAGTTGGCTAATGGTTTGTCGCCGCCAATGGAAAAATCTTGTCACGGGAAAACGGAGCGTCCATTAATTTTCCAAAGGCGTACATCGAGTGGACGCGTCTGTCTCTCGAGAACGGATTTTCAATCGTCTTGTCCCGGTTGAAATCGTCCAAAATCGAGACAAAGCATATAACGTCTGCGAAACTGAATCGTTCGCCGTTGGATATATTGGTTAGGCTCGATTTATCAAAGCCGAGCATCGGTTTAAATAAACACGATCGCCAAGGAGAGAGGACTCGGACCTCCCAGTTGCTCCCCGCGCAAGTCCAGTTGCAAGGCCTATATAGAGCGTCAACGCACGTACACGGGCGCTTATTATTAATGGCGACACGGACAATGGGCATCGCGAATTTAGAGGAGAGGAGAAGCGATGCAACAGCGATATCTCAAGCGTATCGGCAGTAAATTTCTCTCCTCTCTGACTCTCGCTGCATTAGAGAACATAATTCGGCTATGTATACGCGTGTCGCATAGGAGAGACTCGAGAAATGTGCCTCCAAGTCGCGGCTCTAGAAAAGTCGTTGCATCGTCCGACAAGAGAGAGCAACTCGGAAGAACAATTGCTTCTAAGATTCGGACACCCTCCTCCCCACTATACAAGCAAAATTTATGTCCGTGGAGGGAGAGAGTGCCAGATGAGGGTTGTATAATGCCTTCGATCAGAAAAGTGTCGGTGCGAGAGGAAGGGGCAGGGGGTGCGGGGGGTTATATGGCACACGAGGGCTGGATCGCCGGCTTAATTCGGCCGCGTCACGCCGATGACCGCATCTGCGGCCAAGACGCAAAGCCACGTCGTCCTCGAACGAGCGGCAAAATTTAAGGCGTCACGGGAAATTAGCCGGCTCGACGAAGACGAGGCCCTCTCGGGGGGTAGGAGGCAGCTCCCCTTCTTCTCTCTCTCTCTCTCTCACGGCGGAGGAAGTGCACTTTTACGGGCGGGCCCCGCGCACAACTGCGCTCTACTTTGGCTCGAGGCGTTACAACGCCTCGCACGCGTGTACGCCCCCCCTCGAGACGTAGCTCGCCCTCTTTGGCCACCTCTCATGAATATGCAGATGCGCTATTGCTGCCGTTTCGTGTTCTCTTTCTCTCTCTCTCTCTCTCTCTCTCTCTCTCTCTCTTTTACATGGCATTTGCTTGGGGTTATTTAGGTAAATTAGAAATCGAATTAACCGCAGCCGGTCCGGTATGGCTTATCCGATGCTTTTCATCGGCTTCCGTATGCGTGTACGTGCCGAATATTGAATGTTAACAAATGCTACCGTTTGCCGGTGCATTTCGACGCTTCCTGTTACATCGCGTAGATTATATCGGCCGTCTAAGTCAGCGTGATTTTTAAATTTTTTTCACCCTCGGCACTTTCCCAGCCGCGATTACGTTAAATTTTCAACGAGTCGCCGCTATTATCGAGCGCGTCGCATAAATTTGCCGTTGAATGGAAACGAGAGAAAGAGAGAGAAAAAAAAACAGAGCATTAGCCAATAATGCCGAATTACCGGAGCTCGAGAAAAAGCGAATCGTCACTCGCGCACCGACGCTAAATAGCCCCCCCCTGCTTCTTTCTATTTCTTCGGCCAATTTTCCATCGTGGCCTTTCTCTCACCCCAAGGCTCCAAAAAGAAGCAGAGAGAGAGAGAGAGAGAGAGATAGTCGCACCCTTCGTCTCGTCGTCGATCGACGTCTCAATAACGCGTGCGGACTCGCTGCTAAACGCCTGTGACGCCATAAATATGTCAAGAGTTTAGCAGCCGCTTCCGTTTTCCAGCAGACACGCGGGCTTTTTAGCAGCGAGTTTACGAGCTCCAAATAATGGCCCCGCGATTTCACGGATTCGGCTTGCCAGCGAAAATCATGTTGTATACGTGAGAGAAAGCGAGAGATTGTGCGGAGACTGAATGTTTTTCCACCGAGTATTACCGGACTGTGAGTAGGTTCGCATGTGCGTATAGAGCAGAAGGGGGTAAGTTTATTGGTTTAATCGGCTTTGGGATTTTGATATACCGACATTTGGTAAATGATTCGTGAGCTCGGAGGTGATGAGCTTCGTCATCTTCCTTTTCTTTTTACGGAGATAATTTTTTGTCTTGCGAAATAGACGACCCTGTCGGATTTCAGTGACTATTATAAAGTTTCGCTGCGGAATGTACACTGCCGATTAAACAAATTTCCGTCCAACGTTAAAATAAAAATTTTCCTTAACCCGGCAGCGCGCTGATCGAAAAAAAAACCAGCACGTCCCCTGATAGCATCTCTCCAGCGAAGCCACCGTTATTGCGTTTATCATCAGCGCATTCGTTGCAGGACACCCATCCAAAAAAGCAGTGGCGGAGGAGAGAAGAAAAAAAAAAGGACGCGCACAATAGGCCGCGTGGGGGGAAATATTTCCCCGCAGTATCGCGTGAAACTGCGTGTGTTGGCCGAAAAAAAAGCGTGACGCTGCCCTTTACCCGGATCTCTCTCTCTCTCTCCCGGGGAAAAAGAGCGTCACATCTGTTTGCTCCCCCGTTTTTCATCCACCTAGCGCTCATACTGCTGCTGCTGTTGGTGTCGGCCAATGTTTGTACTAGCACGTTTTTTTTTTCCTCCGCTCCAATGACGATACGTTTTTCCCGATGAATTATAAGCGAAATGACGCGTTTATAAGCAATTGATAGGACATCGCGTGTGTGTACACAGGATGATTTGTGTGCTTGCACTGCCAAAAGCGACATATGTATGCATTCGCGGCTGACGTATAACAAAAAATCGTGTAATTTCGGGAAAATCGTTGCTTCTATATAAATATCGTATTATACTTTGCCATTGATTTCAAGTTACTTGATATATAAGCCTTTAATACCGGCGTATACGTTAAGCTCGTTTAATTGCAATTCTGCGGTAAAGGGGGGGAGGGAGGTCCCTGGTAACAGCTGTTTTTACGCTATTTTTCAAGGAGGTCTTATGATTAATTGGAGCG
The DNA here is from genome assembly GCA_030522585.1 of Anagyrus pseudococci. Classification (NCBI taxonomy): domain Eukaryota; kingdom Metazoa; phylum Arthropoda; class Insecta; order Hymenoptera; family Encyrtidae; genus Anagyrus; species Anagyrus pseudococci. The sequence goes on along the minus strand of JAPYYQ010000152.1, from coordinate 22,109 downwards.
TAGCGCGATGCTGAAGTCCGTTGGCTGTGCATGCCGCCGCGGAGTTGCCGGGCTTAATGCGCGTGCGTCCGCGTGGCGATATGCCGCTGCTACGGAGATTAAGAGCATCCGATATAAATGAAATTTAAATATTCCAGCGCCGCCCGACTGCGACGTCTTGTACTTAACATTAAAGGCTTCCCTAAGTGCTTTTAACATCTGCCCCTACCCCTTACACCCCCAGTTGACGTTGCAGTATACTGCAGAAGCTTGTGTTTTTTTTTCAACTATATTGTGCAGCTCTTGTATTAACGCGGCATTGATATTAATAAGTTCGTCAACCGACAAGTTTTCACGTTTTTCAAAATAACGTTGTTGGAAATTATGCGATATGGAAAAACTCGTTTATAACGATGCAGGCGATTTTAGTAGAAATTTTAGCTTGAAAGGGCTCGAAAAAAAAATGAGAGTGAAAAGTTAAAGAAATTGATAAGCAGCCTTAGTGTCTTTTGACATCTCGCGATTTCACAAAAGCGCCCGAGAGACATGAGCGAAGGGGGGTGCGCGAGAGAAGACCGAGCGGCGCAACGCTGTATACCGTATAGTTCGATGAGTAATAGGCGTCCCGCGGAGCGTTGAGAGCCGAAACAGATTCGCGGAGCGCTCCACGGATATAGTGCGAGAGCGGATGAGAAAGAGAGAGGGAGAGCAAAATGTGCGCGGCGTGCTTGCTCACGTCGACAGAGTCGTTTTGACGGAATTAAGCCGCGTAAAATTATCCACGCGACTTGTCGGCCGAGCTGTCTCTCTCTCTCTCGCGGCGAGAGCAGCAGAAGCTGCACTATACGCGGGAGCAAGAGTAGTCGGAGTAGGAGAAAAAAAAAAAAAAAAAACGGCGCCGGAAGGAATCTGGCGCGCGAGCGGGGGCCCGCGCTAATTGGCGCGCGTGACGCATGGGCCTCGTAATTGGCCGAACGAGCGCGGCCCCGCGCGCCCGCCGAATGAAGACGACTCGCGCCGATGTTGCGCGTAAGTTTGTTCGCGCCTCTGGATTTTTAGCTCTCAGACGCGCTTGCTATATTCTTTCTTTTTTTTTCTTCTTATTTTTGCCGAGGGGGCTCTTTTGAGAAAGAGAAAGCCCCCGGTGTAATTGGACGGCAATGGACGCGCTGATATTTCGGCCTGCGGCATCCTCTTTCTATACGCACGCCAGAGAGCACGCCTGCGCGCGCTTGATTAATCGAGCGCTCTGCTCTGCTCTCCCTCTCGCGCGGGTATTATTAAATTTGTCGCTTAATTTTCTTCGATAATTTGTATTTATGGCCGAGGCCGCTTGGGTAAAATTTAATCGTCCGCTTTTTACCAGCTTAATTAACGTCGAATTACACACAGAGCGCACGTTTTTCATATATTTTTCCGGTGATTCGAGCTAATCTAATTGTTAAAATTTACAAGCTGTATATAACGCGTCTGCGGTACTGATTTTCTATCCGTTAAAATGTTCATTCCAAAATTAATCGAATTTAGTATACGAAGCGATGAATCGGCAATTCGAGCTAATCCTTACTGTTTCGCTTCGAAACGAATCAAAACAATTCACAAAAGCCCGATTAATTTTAATTAGCCATAGTCACTGGGTTATCGAATGACATTAGGGTGGGGATAGAGTGGGCAGATCGTGCGTAAGATTACAGGTTCTCTAATGCCGCACGTCTTATAACGGTTAATTGTAAGGGAGTAGCGGCCAGGTTGAACATCGTCCTTGACACCTCGTTGGCCGTGTCTTGCGGTTTGGCGAGAGGGTAGGCTACTCAAATAGGCGTATACAAGGAGGGAGGAGGGAGCTCAAGAAAGCGTGACCAAGCCGGCCCGATCGTATATCGATAAAGAGCCACGCGCTTTTCCGCCTCCACCTTAAACTTCGAGGAAGCACCTTATAGGTGGGGTGGCCCCTCAGTGAGATAAATGAGCGCCTCAGGCTAAGGGGCCAGACGGAATCGGCCGCGGGGGTAGCAGGCGCGACGGGGGAGGAGTTGCGAGAGAGAGAGAGACACAGAGCTCGGCCGCTCATAAATATGCATTCGCGTTTTTTCGAATGGCGCGTCCTGCTGCTGCATGCGTTGCAGCGAAACCGAGGGAGCGAGAAAACCCAGTTGGCGTGGGCACGAGAGAGAGAGAAAGGGGGGTTGAGCAGCCGCGCGGACTCTCTCGTGAATAAATAAGGAAAGTCACCCGGCGCGTATATCGGGCACACTTCGTTGAGCGTCTCTTTCTCTCTGCACCCTCTGTCCTGCACTGTACACCGCTTGCTCGCTTGCACTTTCTCTCTCTCCCTCTCTCTCTTTTCTTTTTACTTTTTATTCTCCCGCTTCGGTTTGCGTTTATAGTTTTGTTTTTCTTTTGTACGCGCTTTTGTTTTTCGGTTCTCCAGTCTTTTGGATACACATATACGTAACGCGGCAGTCGATCCGAGAGCTACGTCGAGCTACACCCCTCTTGCGCGTTGGTTTTCGGCAGTTCATATAGCGTTTAGGGAACCGTTTTTTTCGTTGATTCGATCGTAAGAACTACAGCGAGCCATCGGCAGCAGTTAATCAAACATTGCTGCCGTACGGGAACGTTTCTACGAGAAACGGCAAATTCACGTTATTCAGCAGCTCTTAACGCCCCCTCCCCCTCCTAAAAGCCACTCGGCCTCTCCATGCAAATAATCTTCAGCTTGCGGAAGCTCAGGGCTAATCCACGTCGTCAATACAGCAGCGTGGCAGCGCGGTATAATATCGCCCAGCATACAGTCTTCCGCGCGTATCAATCATTATCCGTTGGCGCGAGCGAAAAGTCGCGTCTCATCGCTGGATATAGAACATGACCGGATGCTAATCTCGCTCGGACGGTGCAACTCACGCATGGCCGAGAGAGTGAAAGCGAGTCGCATGTGTGTACCGGCTGCTACAATGGCCCGTATACAGAGCGAGTGCGCTCGCAGCACGAGATCGTGCCGATGCATAGTGTATGCAGGGCGCGCGCGAGCTGCGTAACGGTATGGGCCCCTCGTTGCATGTGCATGGGGGGTATAGCGTGGCAGGCGAAGCGTAAAGCCGCCGCACCCCCGTATACCTACCGGCTAGTATACAGCGTAATGTAGCAAAGGGGGGGGGCTAGGGGAGCCGGTTGCACATAATTACGCATTCACGCTGACCTGGGGTGTGCGTGTGTGTCCGGGCGCGCGCGGGGGCTGCATTAAACGCGCGCACGCGTCGTCAAGGGGTTGCCTTGCAGTTGCGCGTCGAACTGCACTCGACTCTTTCTCTCCCCCTCATTTTTCTCTCTCTCTCTCTCTCTCCTCGTATTAATTCACGACATTTGCCTTCTGGGCAAATTGACGCGAGAGACTCACGTATACACACATGCACGTGCGTTGCTGGCGATCGCGCGTCGGTGATAAGGACGCGTCGAGAGCGAGGACGCGCGAACGATGTTTTACGAGCGAACAAGGACTGGACTTGTTCCTCCAGAGTTTTGTCGCGTTTACACACTCGACGCGCCTGTGAAGCGCGCAGGGAACGGGGGGACATTAGAAATTCCGGCAGGGTGGACGACGCTTTAGGCGCGCGCTCGAAATTCCGCGCGTTCGCCCGCATGCCAACGGGATTCTCCTGGATTTTCTGTCATTCCCCCGAGGATTTATGCCTCTGCATTCCAACGATTTTTTTTTCCTTTGGATTATATACCTTCTGTTCAATTCTCGCGAAAAGTCGACGAAGTATCATTACCATGCAAATATTATTGATGCTCGAGTACGTGGCAACGAAAAAAAAAAAAAAAACAAGTAATAAAAAAACAGCAACGGAGCAGGTTTATTCATAGGGCTCTGGGGTTAAGCTCTGGACTTTTTGTTCGCCACCCATCTGTGACTTTGACTCTTGATCATTTCACACCCTTTCGTCCGAGTCACTCACGAGATAGACATCTACATCGATAACAAAGAGAGAGAGAGAGGAAAAAAAGCGGCCAGGAGATACTCAAAAGCTTGTTACAGCGCGCGTGTCAAGGCGTCTGCCGGCTAGATAAACGCGAAAAAAAAAGAATTGAACGTAAAAAAAGAAAACAAAATAAACGAAAACGTCATCGTAGTTAACAGCGCGACAGGAGGCGAGAGGAGAGCAGTTGTGCATCCGTCGTCGCGCGGACCTTTTTTTTTTTACGAATACGCGCGTGCCGAGTGAATTGCGCTCCGACGAGTTACAATAGGGAAGTACGGCAGGAGCGCCGAGCTGTGCCGAGATTTCTCGCTGAGTCACGAGCCCTAATGCCCTGGATCGTCGATTAAGCGATCTCTGCTCGTGCTCTTATCGTCTCTTATTATTCCTTTGGCGCGCAGATCTTGCTATAATATAGTCGTGGAGGTTTAAACAATTGCTTAAAAAATAGATTTCTATTTTTACAATCGAATAACGCTGGTTCAGTGTTTTACAAACGACAACAGCGAGCATTCAAGGCACACATACAATCTCACAAAATTCTCGAAGCAACACGATTGCCAAAAGTGACAAAAAAAGATAGGTAAGGCGCGAGAATAAAAGCAAGGAGAGGCCGCGAAGGTATAGTGTAGACGCTACGAAAAACGATTAATCCCAGAAGCTACCCCTGAGCCGTCATCGGTATTAGGGCAGGCATTTCTCTCCGCAGGCCGCACAAAGCACAGAAGCATACGGAGAGGTACGATTGCCTTGCAACTTTCACCCTCCCCCCCTCTGATGCTCTCTCGGTGACATATCCTCCTCTCTCGATGACTGACGGAATTGTTTGGACTTGCGGCCAATGCCCTATTCTATTATTTTCTTTTTTCACCATCACCATGCGAGGCATGGAAACGTCATAGATGCTTATCAAGCTTCTCCAAAGCCGGAAAATTTCGTTATGGGCTCGAATAAAGTTGTCCCATTGTGCCGGGACGACGTTCCCGCGTACGAAATCGTTCGTCGGTTTTTTCAGCCAGCGCGCGTGTTATTTCAAACGCTCTATACAGCAGCCGAAAGGCATTCAAATTTACGCGGAAAAAGGAAGGAAAAAGATTATTTTCTCGACCTTTCCGAGCATCTCCCTCTTCTGGTATACCCTCGAAGGAATTGGCTTGTTAACAAGCAAAGTCAAGAAGCCCAAGAGGAAATAGATTTTCCATTAGCCAAGTGTCCATCGTAACCGTTAAACTTCATTATTCAAATCAGCTGGTGCGATCCCGTCGACAGGTCGACGGTGGTTCATCACGCGCCTCTACGATGAAAAAAAAAAGGTCATAAGTAAACTGTACAGTACTCACGTAATTTCGTCCAATTGAAAACGACAGTGGGGACGTATATTCAGTTGAGCGCCGTATGGGACGAAAATGACGGCGCAATTAGCGCACGTGTGCGTACAGACCGGTATACTCGCGGCGTTAGCGCGAAAATTATAATACGCGGACGATCCGCAGCCCGTGACATTAACCTTAATTGAGGGGGAAAGGGGGTGGCAGCTTGGAGAGATGAGCGGTTAGGGATATATAAAGGGCTGGCGCGCACGCGACATTTTCCTCGCTAACCCTGTCGTCATTTGTATACCGCATCCGTCGTCACACGTGTCGATGTCAATTTTCCCCTTTTGCTATACACACGCACGTGATACGCGATCCAGCGAGGAGCAAGAGTCTGGTGGATTTTCACGCTTTTAGCCTCGCTTTTTCCGCGCAGGTAAATCGGAGAGAGAAAGGGGTACAGGCTTCAAGCCTTTCGTCGGCTGACTCGAGTGTGAAAACAAATCGTTTGTCATGGCACGTCGATCGCTGGGTTAACGTTTGTGTGCACAGCCGAGGTCCACAAACTACTCGAAAACGTCGAAACGCCCAACGTCAATCGCCCTGGTAAGAGCTTCGATCTGAATTCAGGATGAAGACGCACACCTTTGGCAGTTCGATATTTCGAAACTTTACGATCTGTGTACGTAAGGGAACGTCGAAAGAGAGGAAGCCGTGGCCAAGACAATAGCCAGCTCAACTCCCTATAGGTGAAAATGAAAGTGGCACGTGAAATAAATACGACATTGTCCAAGTTCTGGACCTTGCAGTTCGCTCATCTAGCTCGACCCCATCAACGGTTGCGCGTATATATTGTAGCCGGTACACATCAATAGCGAACGTGGCGAGGGCGAGAGACGAAGAAGAAGAAGAAGAAGACGCGTCAAGGGAGTGAGTATCGCGCGACGTGGCTCGCATCATAAATTTCAATTAGAAGCGCCCGATAATGGCACCCTTGGACCTTACCCCTCGATTCTTTTCTCCCTCCGGCCAAGAGACTCTTTGTCCTCTCTTTCTATCTGCCAAGGGGTTTCCCACATACGCCGGCCAAGACCAGCTGGCCAGCGGACACTCGCTCCTATACTTGCTACGCTAAGCTTGGAAGGGAGAGACGGAGGAACGAGATTTCGATTGATTCCCCGGGGTTATAACGCGCAAATGCCACGGGGCTTGAAGGTCGCTCTCTCGGCTCTGCCGTTGCTCCATGATAACTTACAATTTTCCATCGGCTTCGTGTGTAATTCAGTTATTTTTATAAAAGTTTCGGTTTTTTTTTGGTTAATAATGCGAAATTTGTTTTTGGAATGAAATAAGGACTGTTTAAAAACGAACACTGGCGCAAATGTAATTATCAAATGTGACCCAGTCCACCATGTAATCTCCTCGAGGAAATGGTTCGTATACCTGCAGTGAATCTATCAAAGCCGGTAAAGGCTGGTTCAAACGTCTTTTTCCCTCTAAGCTTCACACGCTTCTCGGTATATTTATTTTTTTTTTCTTATAGCTCATGGTGCAATTATGGCGAATCATTTTGTTCGACTCATAGGTATCGAACTATACTTTGAAAAGGTCGAGTGCTTACCCATTGAAATGCAAATTAACCGATCTGAATTGAAGATGTTGTTATTAGCGCGCAAGATGCGATCAAGTCCTAATCTGTTTTTAATTGAGACTAGTTCTTTTTTTTTTCGAAAGAGGCTTACAAAAAGAAAAGCAGGTACGATTAGGTTGCGTCAAAAAAGCCGATGATTATTTTTAATTGACGAATTTCTCAGGTAAGTTGGATTACCGTACACATCTGGCCGGGTGAGCAAGGTCTTTTAAGATCGACAGAAAACTCGTGCAACGCAAATAACAACAGGAGTTTCCGACAATTTTCATTCGCTAGCCCGCCCTAGGCCGTTAAAATAATTCAAGAAACCTGAATGTGTCGAATTCTCAGATATCTCCCCATGGGGCAACTGAAAAAAGTCATTCGCCCAAGAGGCAGAGTCAAGTATTATCCTTACGACTGACGTACAATCGCATACTTGTGAAACTAATAATGGGCCGAAGTAGAATAACGCGAAGAAGAGACAGCCCGAATTGAGTTATCCAAACATAAGCCAGGAGAGTGGGCATAGCCGGGTATACTATCAGCTGGAGATGAGCGCAAAAACTCCACGCTCCCGGTGCATCTCTCTAGGGAGAAAAAGAAAAGAGGAGAGCAGAGGAAAGGAGAGAGAAAGAGAGAAAGAGAGAGAGAGAGAGAAGTCGGTTGCGCTACACATACATATACACGTACTCATGAGAGGAAGTTGACGCGCGGCATAATAGAGAGGGACAGCCGCATGAGATGAGGAGACGAAGGAGGGGGGGGGCCCTTGGTTTCCGCTACGAAAATAAAGTGGCCGCTGAAGAGAAGCAAGCAAAAAGATTGGTATATAGAGGGAGGTAAAAAAGCGAGAGATCCACTAGCGCGCCTGATTTACGGCGCTTCTCGCTCGTGCTTTCTCTATTATTTTTGTAGTTATGAGGGGAGGAGGGGGGGAGGAAGCGACGATCACTGACTTTTATAATTTGTTATAAAAATTTGTCATTTTTTTTTTAATTCTGAACCAAACGAGCGTGGAAAAGAGCAGTTGGACTAATTGAAATTTCGCGTCTAAGATTGACACGTGCGGGCTTTTGCATTTTAATTAGATTTATAGCGAGTTTGAAGCTTGAACGGTATATGTTGTGGCTTCTCGTGTCGCGAGCGTGTTTTATTATTGTTGTCGTTTCAGTGAATCGCGTTGGAACGCTTGCGTAGGAGATGCAAAGTCAGTGTGATTTATGGGTTCGCTGAAATTCGGAGTCGCTTCGGGGACAATGGTGGCGGGGAGACGACATATATGTCGTCTCCCGCCTAGACGCGGTGGCGCTGATTTCCACGACTAATTGGCTAACGAAAAATTCCAGAGTTTCGAAGATGCGTGCTGAACGCGTTGAAATAAATTAAGCGTTTTATTTGCATGGATTTTTAGATAGTTGACAATAATTATGTTCGGCTTATACTTACCCACACGCGGGTGTGTGCGCGTTTGTGCGTGTTTACTACGGGTGAATTCCTAACCTCTGGAAATACAGTGTTGACACTTCACCAGCTCTACCATAACCTCCACGTCGATGCAAGCCGGCGTCGTTTAGACAAGACTTTCACACGGCTCCTCGCAAATCACAAAGAGAATCGGAACAAAGCTCCAATAACTCACACGGCCGGTTGCAATTACAGGTAAACCGCTTTTTAATAGAAAACCAAAGCTTTTCAAAAATACCGATGAAAGGTTCATCAATAACTGAAACACTCCGAAGCCCTAGCTCCGGGCCTTGGGGGCTTGGGAAAGCGCGAAAACGTGACAATCGCCTCACCTCGTGCGACAGAGACTTACGAGCCAAAACAAGTTTCCCCTACCCCCCCCCCCCCCCCCACTCTAGTATCCAACGCACCACCCGCCGCGAAACAAGGGTAACGGACAGAGGGGTGATTATTGTTTTTTACCCGGAAACGGAGCCTGACGCGTAGTTTGTCGAAGGCCGAGTCTCGAGATAGAGAACATCATTTTTCAAGCACACGGTGCCCTATTGCACCCGAATGTCTGCACCGCACTTATATATACGTTTTCAAAATTGCGTATATACAATGCGCTGGCTCGACGGCTTGCCGTGAAATTCTCTACTCTTGCCGCGTCGTTTTGAAAGTATATAGTCCGCAGCTTCGTAAGGATTTTTAATGAATTTTCCGAATTAATTAAATTATGATTTATCGATATGCGAGCGTTCAGACTCTTCCTCGTTGTTTACTCCCCGTTAATTAAATAAAATTAACGGCTCTCTCGCCGTATAAGACCAATTAAAATATTCTCGGAAAATTTTTTTTCCTTACCCCCTTCGCGCTCGGTTGTGAAGGCAATTCAAATTCCAAAAAAGCGTATTCACGTTCTGAAAAAAAAAAGAAAATCGAAAAAACTATTGGATCCAAGAATTGAAAATATCGTTATAGGCTAAATAGTGTTCTCAATATCCTTCGAAAGGATCTCAGTACGAATAACGTTATACAAATTTTATATAGGTGGACAGTCGCTCAACGAAATGCCAGTGTATATGAATACAAGAAGGCGTCGATTGTTGGGAAGTATATGGGATGTATCAGCTGCGTGATAGGCCGCGCGGAAAAACAGGCCAAGGGGCTACAGGCGCCCAAGTAGCCCTCTACTCTCACTGCTAAATCATGCGGCTATGGAGAGCATTGACAGTCGTTGCGATAATCAGGGCAAATCGGTATATGGGCACAGCCGACAAGCATAAAGAGAAAAGAAGGGAGTATAGGGTGAGAGCCGGTGGCAGGCGCATCGTACCGAAAGGGGCGTGTGCGGCCGGCTGCGCCCTTTCCGACCCCTCCGTCTTTCTCTCTCTCTCTCTCTTCTTCGTTGTCCGAATGGAAAAGCGGCCGAGATTTTCGTCCAACGGGCGCACTGCCAAGCAGTGACGGCTCGTGCCAGATTCTTTTCCCGGCCTCGGGTATAGCGCACGATAAGTGCGACCTGCTGAACGTTCTTCCCTCCCTCTCCCTCACGTACACACACATACGCACATATACACACGCACACACAGAGTCTCTCTCTTTCTTGGCTTTAATTAATTGGCCGAATATAAATGCGAGCTTTGTCGGCTACGCGCGCGCTTTATATGCAGCCCGCTCACTCGCTATTTATTCGCTCGTTATTAATATAAACGCGATAATTGAGAAATTGTATCTAAGAGCCCACTCGGAATAGGACGCGGAAATCACCGAGCGGACACACGTTCAGAGAATGATATACCCGACAATTTACGAGGCTTTTGCAACAAACTACAGCCGAATTATCGGGCTCATTGCTCGGTTTATAGAAATTGAGATTTTCGAGGGAGAGGAGAGAGAGCCGACGCTATAGGAGGGCTGGGCAACATCGAAAATTGCTCGGGCGAAATAGTTCAATCGCAGCGGTTTGGCTTTTACGCCGAGACGATGATTGACCGAGGCAAATTTAATTGAGGCGCGCGCGCACGAGCCGAGGAACGCGATCACTTGAGTTACATCGAATGGGCCAAATTAGCAGTCTGGGGGTAAAAAAGAAAGAGAAAAAGGTAGAGGACTGACGTTTGTTTGGTCGGTAATCGGTGAATCAAGAGCGCGAAATCCTTCTCTGCTTCCTTGCCGATGTATTTGTTTTGTGTCGTGCGCTCGAGAGTCGCAATCGCTCACTTGCACCGGTATACGCGCGCGCGTCCCGCGGTGAGAGAGACGTCTAAGCGAATCCCTAACACGCTCTTTGTTCGTGCGCGCCGGCAGCGGCTTGAAAAATTTCTCGAGCGCGAACAAGTGAATTTGCCAACTCTGGCGTTGGATGTGCGGCTTTGAGGATTATTGTTTAGTCTCGAAGCGAGCCTGTCGCAGACAATAACCCTCTCCGTTCACAGCTGTATTTATTAATGATCCGAAATTTCAGCACAAAAAATGTAGCCAGTATTATAATGTTAATTTGTTTTATTAATTGTTAATTTTTTTTAACAAATAACAAGAGCTTAACGTGCAGATTAAGATTTTGAGCGTGCTCTCTTTCTCTGGGCTTTACATTTTCAAAATCGTCTCGTGAAAAATGGATTTTTGTTAAGCAAGGAGCTAAGTCGAGTAGAGCGAGCAATCACAATGGCCCTGTGTTTGAAAACAACTGCCGGTCCACGAGTCATTTATTTCACGATTTCAGCTTCTCTTTCTATTCTCTATGCTCACGCGCCTTCTTCTTTGCGGCCAGTATGAAAGGGGGAGGGCCGGGACACTTTTCTCTCGTTTTTTCGCAGCTCCGTTCACTCGAACTGGCTTTGATCCCCACGCGAGTCAAAGTAGATGAGAAAAAAAAAGGGTGGGAAAGGGGAGAGAGCAAACGCGACTTTTGTCTTACGCGGCCGCTAGACTTTTCCTCGTGGCTTGCGTCGACTGCAAAGAATCCCGGGGCCTTTGAAGATCAGACGAGCCGTAAGTGACGTTTAATTAGTTCCTTTCTTTCTGGCTCTTCGAAGCACTTGTTCTTTCTTTAAGCTGCGGTTAAATAATCGTTTCTTACGCTGGGATAATGGAATGCGCGCAAACCGTTTCGAATTCATTTTTGTAATTTTTTTGTAAAACGACTTACCTTTTTACAAATTTTTGGGATAAGTGAATTTCAGCTGGTAAATTTTTATTGTTTCGAACGACTTTGTAAACAGATATGAGTTAGAGAAGGCAAATAATAAAAAAGAATTGAAATGATATATTCACGCTATAGATAAATTGACGAGTTTGTCACACAATCCAAGCAAGTTTCAAAAAATTTTGTGTCGGATCGGTGATTAATCAATGACTTACATTACAAAGCAGCCTCGCGCGCATTACCTACTTTTCCAAACAATAGTCTCAATCGTTCTCAAATAGTACAGCCTCTCGCTCAAACGGCACTTTTCTTTTACCTTACAGCTATTAGTTCTATAAACGATTAGATTGAAAGGGTACGGGATAAATACAATATTTATTTTTTAAACAAATACAGAATAATTACATAGAAAAATAAAAAAAATCACAATACAATAAATTATCTTGTACAAATTGTAAAAAAAAAAATAATAATAATTTAACTGCTACATTACCTTTCAAGAAACTTGTCGACGTTAAAAAACTTGAATATCAAAATTACAAAAAATCTTGTCATAAAAATAAAAATTAATAATTTAATGCTTTATTAAGTTAATTAAAAATTCTATTTATTTAAAAATATCTTCTGTAGGCTTGTTGAACTTTTCTTCAAAAGATAACGTTGTAAAAGCTCCTTTGGAGTATCCAAACTTAAAACTAAACTTCGCACGATTACATTCGTTCACGTCCTGCAAAATATATATATTTTTGTGAAAAAAGAACTCATGAATAATAAAAATCAATCGCAAGAAGTGTAAAACTTACTCGTATCGGAAGGCAGATTAAATCGGTACATATCTTGTGGGCCGACGAATCTTGGTGGATATCCAGGTAAAGGCATCGGGGCCGAGATGCCAGGCATTGACGGACCTCGAATCATCGGTCCTCGCATCGGAGGTCCCATCGGCATTGGCCTTGGTGGATAGGGCTGCACACCAATGACAACAAAATTTAATATTTTCCATGAAAAGTGACTATTAAAAAATTAATAACAGCGAGTATAAAGTACATACCCCATAATATACAGGATACGGCATATGTCCTACATATGGCATTGGAGGAAGATGTCGCTCTCTTGAACGATCGTTTATATCTAAGCGGTCATACGAGCGCTCGAGCGATCTGCCTCTTTCACTCCGATAATTCTTTTCATTTCTACTAGATCTGTAAGGAAAAATAATAGATTTTTAGCAAATTTTTGCACGAATTTTATTAGTATCTCATAAATTAAATTACCGTGAATAATCTCGATCCGATCTGTGATAATCTCTGTCTCTAGAGTGCGATCGACGCCTTGGACTACTAAGCCGTCTCGAGTCATCCCTACTTCGTGGTCTCTCGGACGATCGGCGTCTAAACAAGTTGGTGACAAATTCATTAAAAAAAAAATAATAATAATAAATTCTAGATATATTTAAGCTTTTTTTTAACTATGTATTACCTATTGGACTTGTAATCATTGTAATGACGATCTTCGGAATGACGTTTGTTATAAGAGTCTTTTCTGAAAATTATTAAAGTAATGATTGTAAAAACTTTCTTCGGATTTGCTGAGAGGATAAAGCGTAAGATTCATTTCTAAACAATACCTTGAAGAGTGAGATCTCGAACTAGAACGATGGCGAGGACTAGGACTGCGATGTCGTCGAGGACTAACAGATTTGGAACGTCGTCTTCCAGTTACTTTTTTAGCTAAAATTTAAAAATAATCACACATTTAAATCTTAACCAATAAAGTTTAATTAATTGATATAGGCTGAAATTATAGATTTTAGAAATTGAACTAAATCTTAAGTAAATTATAAATACTAAAAATAATTATTTAGTATATAACAATAAATACCTGATGAATTATCGGTTGATGCAATGACGCGGCGCTCCTCAATTTCCACCTTGGCTTCATTCTGTTTTATTTCTTCTCTATCAAATATAGGTTTCAATCCTTCTCCTATTGCAATAAATTTAAAGATTTCTTGTTAGGAAGCATTTTTATTCAAATGATTGAAAAATTAAAAATTGAATATTCTTGTAGTTGTAGATGGAAAAAAATTAATTATTTTTTTAATATAACATTCTAAGAAAGAGATTAAAAAGAAAAAATTCTTATATAAATATTAACTTTTCTATGATATTTAAAAATTATAAATTTCGTAAGGTATACGAATAAAATTTTTATTTATTTGAATGCCACAGTATAATTGTACTCATTTCTTGTATACAAGTACAAAACAGGAGCAGAAGACAATCTTGTGCCACGTTGCTTTTATCTTCATAGATGTTACAAAACAGATGATTTTATATGCTCAAATTCAAGTTATATTTGTAAAACAATAAAAAATATAACGTCAGAGTTAAGTAAAGAAAAATTAAAAATTAATAAACTTGAAAATCATAAAACAGATTTAAAAGTTACAACCTCGCGATCCAAACACATTAACGTTTAAACAAATAGTCAAAGTTAATGACGTTGTATTAAAATTTCGCTAATAAAAATGCCAATAAAATTTATAAAATTAGTATAAAAGTTAAATCTTCAGTGAAAATGTGATGTAAAAAACGTAGTCCATTTTTGATCTTCAGGACGTTGCCGGTACTGTAATAAACATTCATATCCTATATTTCAAAAAATTCTCAAATTTTATGTTTGTCATAATAGTAAAATCCTAACAACCTTTTGAGTGCATTATGGACCAGTATGGCTCAACTAGTCATTATTGAAATAAAGGACATTTAGAATTCGCGTTTACGATTTATTTATATAATTATGTTATGTAAAGGAAAATTTATGCTTTTTAGAAAATATGCAATCAAAACAAACCTTAAATAAATAAATTCTTTCAAGCGCAAAATCGCCAAACCAATAATCAAAAGAGATTAGTAAGCGTGCATAAACTTAAAGAAAAGATGTTAGTTTCTCTGAGTTTGTGGATAATATGGGAAATTTGCAGAAAAATCGTTAAGCGATTAATAAAAACACACATACACACACACTCCAAATTAAATTTACTTACACACCTTTCTCAATCTGACACAAACTTATTTTTGCTGGAACAATTTTTTCTGCCGAAAAAATTGTTGAAAATTGAAATTTTATTTCACTAGAAACTCGTAATATCTTACTTTTTACTTTTGCGTATATTATCTGTCTTGCATCTTGAGTTTCTATGCGATACTGTAGATCTGAATCAATATTTCTGAACATTTTTTTTTTTATAAATTCTTCTCTTCGTGTAGATCTTCATAGTTGTATCAGTAAATGAAAAACTTGCAAAAACAACTAAAGTATCTTTATATTTTGAAGACAACGTAGTCTTGTTTATTATTCAATATACTGTTTGCTTTTTTATTGTCAATACAATCTTCTTCAGACGTCTTTTATCTTCGAAGTCGACAAAGTGTCGCTCAAGTATCTTGATATTTTCTTTCATCTTGAAATTCTCTGTATTCTTATTCTACGATATTAATAAAAATATTAAAAAATCTACAGTTACCATCTCTTCTATTGAGTACTATTTCCTCTGGATTTATAACTTCACGACGAATTTCATTCGTTTCAATTGCTGACGATGGTATATGGCGCTCAATTTTCACTGTTATCTTACGCAATTCTTCGGTGTCAATCTTTTTACTTTCTTCTGGCCCTTTGAAAAAAGGCTTATTTCCTTCCGATTTGTTTAGCCTGTAAATTTATATTTATTTTTCCATAACAAAATTACAAAAATAGCGAATATTTACGTTCGCTAATTGTTTATTATACGTTTTTACAGGTAACTAATTTAACTGGCTCTTTTACAATAAGCTATTGCAGGCAACGACTAGACGTAGTCAATACAAAATTGTTCGATTAGGTGTATAAGCCTACCTTTGCGACATAACAGGTTTCGAATCAGTCGAATGATTCTTCGAGTGGTTACGATGCTCCTCGGATCTGCCAGGACTCCGACTGCGGCTTCTTTGCCGCGCGCGTTTTCGCATCTCCCTGAGCCGGGCGAGCTCCTCCGCGTGTTCCCTTTCCCATTTTTCAGCCAACTTCTGCTTGCGCTTCTCGTGCTCTCTTTCTTTCTGCTGACGTATTGCCCACTCGCGACGTTTACGTTCCAAGTCCCTGTCGACGTCGTAGCGCGAATCGGACACACTGCGTCTTCGCATGATCGAACACTGCACTATCACCACTATTTTTCAATTCACCCCGAAACTCGCGTTTTTTTTCTCTTCAATAGGAAAATATTAATGAGAGCTTACTGAATCGCTAACACCGAGGCACAAACTTCGCGACTTGTAGGTTAAGGAGGAACGAAGTTTCTCCAAGGCAAGATCGACTTGAACTCACGACGACTACTGCATAACTGCGAGAAACGTGGGCAGTTATTGTAGGCCCGAATATTCGGAAAATTACAAACCTGCTCGAACTTGTTTGGATATTGCAGACTTGAACAATTGTAATTGTCGGGCTTGTGAAGTGCCAAGGCTCAACCCGGGGCCCGCTGGCACGGCTCACACAGCGGCAGCTGCAGTGCACAGAGACGCATGCGCTTCCCAATGCGGCTCGGCTCGACTCTTCGGCAACTTCGAAGAGCGAAGTACGCGAGTCTGAATGGCCGGCAGGCGGGAAGCGCCGCGGACTCGGCCAATCCGAGCGAGCGTTTCAAACTTCAACGTCGACGCGCTGAAGTTAGGCCGCAACGTCGAACGCGCTGGCATGATAAATATTACTTGCCAGTTTTTAAACGAGAAACTTGTTGATTGTTCACTCTTACACATTTGTGTTATTAGGTGAATTGTTTGTTTCGTTACGCATTGCTATAACAATGTAGTTTTACTTGATGCTTGACTTTCTTTTATGTTATAAACAACTACTGAAAAGTGATTTATAGTACTTGCAAGAACAAGTTGAAACAAGTTCACTCTTGATTTTGCTTCAGCCTACGTCTTAATGACCCTCGGTTAAGTTTCGAGATGTTTCCCATATTCAGTAATAGTGGGTCATTTGCGTATAGTCTAATAAAGGTATACTCTAATAATGGAAAAGGTTTAAACAGGAAATAACATGTTATTCCGCATGCAATACATTTATGAAACTAAAATTAACCGATAACGTTTCATCGGTAACATTAAATCGTCGCCCCCTACAAATATCGGTCGATTTCACATTATCTGAGAAAAACAATCAATTTAAAATTACTGCGAAAAATCGCTTTCACGCGTTTCCCGCGAAAAACGATCTATTTCAAGAATTTTGAGACATAATTCCCGTGCAAAAGGAGTCATTATTCCCGCGCGGTAATAATCGGCCTCATTATTTCTTGTAAAATTGGGAGAAACAGTATATTTTAAATTTTACAGAAAATAACGAGACCATTATTCCCGCGCGGGAATAATGACTCATTTTGCAGGAATAATAACTCATTATTCCCGCAAAATTCTTTAAATAGATCATTTTTCGCCAGAAGAATTGAAAACGATCGATTTTCGTGAATAGATTTTGAAATAGTATCTTTTTCGTTGATAATTTCAAAACAATCGTTATTTGTAGGGAGCAACGAAATATTTTATTTTTCTATATAGTCATTTTTTATATAAGTATTAGGTTGAAATAAATTATGATTCGTAAATTAAGTACGAGTAATATCAACTACGAATAGTATCGTAATATTAAGTACGAGTAGTCGAAGAGTATAAGAGAAATTAAAATAAAATTTTTATGATAAATATTCTCTACGGCTTAGAAAATATTTTTATTTAATAAAAATATTAAGCATACTGGGATTCATAATGCACTCTAAAGGTTTATTAATATTGTAATTGAATTGTTAAAATTACAAATAAAAGTTATGTAATACGCATTTACACAAATTAAAATATTTAATTTTTTAAACATATTTGTCAATAATAATTACGAGTGTCGTCGAAAAGAATAAAGTATTAATAACAACCTGCGAAACTGAAAATAAGTTTTAAATATTTTTTTATTTTTGTCTATGTATACCGTTATCAGTTTCAACTCCAGTTTCATCTTATGAAAATAGAAAAAAAAATTCCCATCACGTGAAAAGTCGTCAAGCGTCATTACGTTGTTTCTACAAACATCTGCCTTATGTGTGCACTTGCAAAGCCCAAATGTGTATGTACAACACCCACGTTTCACGACCCTCCGTCTCATACATACGTCTGTGAATCTAAATTCTAATCTTGTTTCGATCGTCATTTTCGATTAGATTGCGTTCCGTTGCTGAAGCTAATTTTCAAAATGCTCGTTACGAGTGCGGGCGACTATAAATCAAAAGGTCGACGAGACACCTGCCCGCTGTTCAATATGAATCACAAATAACCAACGATTTTTTTACATATCAATATTGTTCAATTTGAATTAAATGTAATGTAATTGGTCAAGTTAAGTTATTACAACGAAAAAGGGCAGACTTTAAAATATATATTTAAAATTTTTTATTCCCCCGATAGGTCAATAATGAATATTATTCTTGGTAAAATCAGGAGAGAAACAATGCATTATTCCCGCTCGGGAATAAATGCACTATTTCTCTCTCGATTTGACCGGAAATAATGAGACTATCCCTGATATATCGGAAATAAAGTATCGTATGTCATAAGGGGTAAAGCAGTTATTTCCTTGCATGAATTACTGTCCTCGCTGCGCTCGGGCAATAAACTTCACGCGCGGTAATAACAACGTGCTTTTGACCCTCGTAATATAATATACTATTAAAACGGTAAGATTCTTACATTGTATCTTATTCTATGCAAACTAATAACTTTTTGAAAAATTGTAATGTAAAAAAAAATTTCAAATTATCTTAGGATCTTTTGTGTTTTAGAATCGATTGATCATATAAAAATTCAACTTAATTAACGAATATTCGTAACATTATATCAAGCGTTTCATTAAAACTACAATATTGTTATCAAGGTGTCAAATTTTGAATAATTACCTAAATTCTCGGGTATCTTTCATCAGTTAATTAATACATCCAGCTAAGTAGTTCGCGACTCATAAATCACAACAGCTCGATGAAAAAAAGATAAGGGCTGAAATTGCTTAACGAACCGAACGCAACAAAATCGAATGGCTACCCTTTTCAAAGCTTGACGATTGAAAGTAAAAAGAGGCGATAACGAATCTTACTTTGCCACCTGTCCATATTTAGGGTTGCGTGTTTTTGTTTTGTTGTAACAAATACTGACGATTGGAAGTGAAGCTCATTAGAGACACTAACAAAAACCCATAGGACTGTTGCTAGTCTGTTTTTATATTAACACTTCGCGCTTACTCAAGCTTCTTTTATCTCATCTTAATTTACAGAACGTAAGTTTAAAAAGTGCACGACTCTGAAAAACAATGTTATATATCATTGCGTTAGAGCATACCGAAGGTAATCTTTTGCGTACTAGTGTTAGCACTCGACGATTAAAGATATTAAAAAATAATGATAAATAATTTTTATAACTATATCGCAAAGTACGATATTAAGCCTTTATATAGCCAAGTATATGAATGTGTGCCAACGCTTATTACGCCTTGTAAGGGATTTAACGTGTTGGTTTGCAACTCTTTATGCTTTATTCTTTTCTATGAGACACTCTTTTTAATTTGTACAATACAAATATTAATATTGGTTATTTCATTTTTTCTTGTCGTAAATTCATTTATTTATTGTATATTTTTTAACCCAAGAATATAAATTGACATGATTCTACTTACCATCTCTTCTACTGATTTCTATTTCCCCTGGATTTATAATTTCCCGACGAATTTCATTCGTTATATTCGCAGACGAAGGCAGTTGGCGCTCAATTTTCACTGTTATCTTACGCAATTCTTCGGAGTCGATCTTTTTACTTGCTTGTGGCCCTTTAAAAAAAGGCTTGTTCCCATCCGATTTGTTTAGCCTGTAAATTTATATTTATTTTTCGATAACAAAATTATAAAAATAGCAAATGGTGTACGTTCTCTAATTGTTTATAATATGTTCTTAAACGTGATAAATTTAACTGCCTTTTTTTTAAAACAAGCTATTACAGGCATCGACTAGTCGCAGTCACTTTTTGGGAACAGAAATTGTTTGAATATGTGTAAGCCTACCTTTGCGACATAACAAAAGGCTTCGAATCCGACCTGACAGGACTCCGACTGCGGCTTCTTTGCCTTGCGCGTCTTTGCATCTCCCTGAGCCGGGCGACCTCCTCCGCGTGTTCCCTTTCCCATTTTTCGGCCAACTTCTGCTTGCGCTTCTCGTGTTCTCTTTCTTTCTTCTGGCGTATTACCCACTCGCGACGCTTACGTTCCAGATGGGCATAGTCCAGATCGGATATGCTGCTTCTTCGCATGATCGGTTACTATACAAATCAACATTTAAATACTTTGTGTTTACTTAACCGTCACAGAAATACAGGTATTATTTATGCACTGTTAATTGGCTAAAGACATTTTATTAAGTATAAGGTAACGAAATTGTTATTTGCCTTCAATGCAGCATGAGTGATCGATTGATAAACGTTAAACATTTAAATTTTAAATGTTAACGTTTGTCAATCGATCGATCATACTGCATTTAAGACAAATAACAATTAAGTAAAATAAATTCAGACTTTCAAATAATTAACGAAGAAAACAAAGAGCAAACGGCAATTCGTAGCGCAGACTATATACGTATTGTTATTGTCTTATTCTAATATTCGTAATAAGAATGACATTCGTATGGTAATTTCTAATAAATTTCCACGAGGTATAAATCAGTGAACGGTTAGTCTTGCGGAGCTGTAGCTCGGTATAGAGCACTCCATGACGCGACGCATACGTAAATGATTTATCGGGGCGCGGCTAGAGAAAACGCCACTAGAAAATTTACGAGGGATTAGAGGTCCGCAGGGGACATTATGCACGTCGGCGTTGGTAGTGTAGAGGAGAAAGGGAGAGGGTGAAAAACCGAGGATGTAGCTCGGTTTTTCCGAGGAGCGCATCTTCGCTTATGATCGATGATACTTCCGCCACGTGAGGGGTCGCTTATGCACTCTCTCTCTCTCTCTCTCTCTCTCTCTCGCTCTCTGACATAGCTGTAGTTTTCACGCCCTGCAACCGTCCACCCTCAGCTCGATTAATCAAGCTCTCGGCTTTCCGAGCGTCCCGCGCATACCTCAATTTCTCGGTCTGAATGACTTTTTTTCAAAAACGCAGATTTGCACTTCCCCTCCTCCCCTTTCCTTTACTATGCCAATCTCAAAGACTAATCGGATTGCTGGCTTCATTTTCTAGTGAATCGATCATGGCGCATCGTGACCACACGGGTACGCGTGTCTTGCTACATGCCGTTTGGTCCAGCTCCAAATCGATGCTTAATATTCATTTTACTCGCTCGCTGCGCGACAAAGTTGAAATTAATCGGAGCAGTGATCGGGGCATTTTTTTTTTGTACAATCGCTACGAATCGAGTATAAAAAAATGTGATGGATCGAGAGTTTTTCTTTCACTTTTTTTTAATTATTTTTTTACAATTTATTAGTCTTGCATGCGGTTACGTGTGTTCTACACTATGCGAACGCTAAATTTTGTTTTAACTGACCATTTTTAATATGAGGCAAATTATTATTTAAACAATGATATGCTAAATTTAATATAACAAAATTGGTTTTTCGTCTACTAAGGGTTTACCTCTCGCTGCAGTATTTGTTAACGCAGTCCCCGTCAATCAATCTTACTACGGCGCTCATTGCTTAATCATTGCTAAATCTTTCGGTAATAAAAAGTATACAAGTTATACGATCGTTCGAATAGAACAGAAAAAGTAGGTTATTTAACGCGATTTTCCGAAAAAAAATCAAGAGAAAGAATTAGGGAGAAATCGCTCGTTCCCGGCCAGGGTGAAAAAAAAAACATTCTACGAAGACTCAGAGCATAAGGCACCCACAGGCGCGCGTGCGTGTCGCGTATGTTAGACAGCCCTTTCATCGTTAAAAGCAGGATTGATTTCCGCTCGAAAGAATTCCCCCTCGAAAAATCCAACTTTCCTCTCTCTCTTCTATATAGGTATCCCGGGGTAATGACAGCATTACTCGAGCCAAAAAAACGGTTATCCTTAATTATTAATTCAGTGTTACAGCGCGCGCGCGCAGAAACGCTTGCAATTGACGACTGCAAACGCTTATTACACGCCGACAGCGCTGCTGTAGCCTCGCGTTTATCATCCCCATCCAACGGCAATACACTCCCGTATAGGTATATTATGTCCAGGCATAGTCTCCTCGGTATAACTAAGGCAATAAAAAGCGCGGCTGCCGGGGGAAATTATATGAGGGTAAGTCATGCGGGACAGCGGTCGCTCGATTATTACGGACGATGCCGATCGCGCGCGCTTTCCCTCATTGGCCATCAGCCGCCGTTGTTGTTTAGGTGCTTTTTTTTTTCATTTCAATTTATGACAGCCCGCGCGTGCCGCGCCTCGCACTACGAGCTGCGGGCGAGCTGCACTGAGAAAAGTGTTATAATAAAAAATAATAAAAAAATAACAAAAATTACTATTTTTTTTAGAAAGGCGAAGATCTAGTCATTTTGTCGCAGAA